>CAUYRT010053306.1:0-30786 GCA_963574885.1 Lepilemur ruficaudatus
AATGAGAGAAAACTTTGTAAACTTAAATACTCTACAAAAAAATGTAAAATCTATACAACCCATCCAAAAGAATTTTCAACATTCAAAGGTAAGGAATGAGTTTGGAAAGCATATTCATATTAAACGCTGAAGACAAAGATACTTTCTCCACCACATAAAAAACGCATGCAAATCAAGGCCGGGCGCAGTGGCTCACGCCTATAATCCTAGCACTCTGGGAGGCCGAGGCAGGAGGATCCTTTGAGCTCAGGAGTTCGAAACCAGCCTGAACAAGAGTGAGACCTCGCCTCTACTATAAATAGAAAGAAATTAATTGGACAACTAAAAATATATAGAAAAAATCAGCCGGGCATGGTGGCGCATGCCTGTAGTCCCAGCTACGCGAGAGGCTGAGGCAGAAGGATTGCCTGAGCCCAAGAGTTTGAGGTTGCTGTGAGCTAGGCTGATGCCATGGCACTCACTCTAGCCTGGGCAACAGAGTGAGACTCTGTCTCAAAAAAAAAAAAAAAAATGCATGCAAATCAACAATTGAATTAATCAACTGATAAATTCTGTTTTTAACAGATAAACAGAATTTAAAATCTTACAAAAATTCAAATGCAAATAAATGACATTTAGAAAAATATTCAGTCTCATTACCAATCAAGAAAATAAAAACTAAAACAAGAAGATGTGATTGTAACCTATTAAATTAGCAAGGTTTCAAAAATTATGGTATGTATTTACTGCAGACAAGGATAAGGTAATACAAATACCTCATACCTTGCTGGTCAAAGTATAAACCTAATGAAAAGCAGTTTAACAAAATATAACAAAAGTCCTTTAAAAGCCCATGCCTTCTGGCCTAAAAATTTCACATGAGACTATTTCTACCTGATACTGGACATTAAGCTCTCTAAATACAGATGTTCATCACGCTATTATTTATAATAAAAATTTGAAAGCAACCTACATATCTGCCTACAGCCAAGTGGGAAAGTGACTTACGGCAAAGCCATTGAATGAAAATAATATACAACTAAAATTCATGTTTATAAGGCATTTAATAATATGGGGACATGTTTATATAAAAATGTTAAGAGAACATATAGGAAACAAGTGTTTATATATGAGTATTACCTTAAAGATGTAAAAATGGTTACAAGGAAAAAAGAAGCAAAATGTGGTTATTGTAATGCTTTAGAATTATAACAATTTTATTTTCTCTTTCTTTCCCTTTCCCCAATTTATCACAATGGAAATGTTAACTTAATACAATAGAGGCTTTCTTGACTGACTCACCACTGACCGATGTTCCCCATCTCTCTAAAACATGGTGGCAGCAGATGCTGCTGGCTCACGAGTGGCAGGAGCCCCTAGATCGAGTGGACCCACCCACTCCTGCTCCCGCCGGTGGAGCTGCATACCTGCCAGCAGTTCATTGTTTGTCCCCAAACCTCTTCGTGCCAGCTGTGCTTGTTATTGTAATTACATAATTCTATTAAATTACATAAATTGATGACGTTATGAGTGAGAAAAGAAAAGGGGTTACTGTTCCAGTGAAAACCAAGTTGAATGCTTTGGAAAGACTTTTCTAAAATACCAGAAAAGAGGAAGGTATATAGGTAGACGTGGGCAAGATTTGGGAAAATTCATAAAATATAGAAGGTTTCTGCACAATGCATCACAACTTTGCCTTCTCAAAGTCTAGGACATACATCCTAGTGGTATACGTCCAGTGAATCTCCCATTGCTTTCAGGAACTGTGAGATGACTTGTCACTTTCCTAAGAAAAGACACGTTAGAGCTACAAAGTGAGAAGCATTTTAAGAGATGAGGTGGAAATAATTTCCGAGTTTATTCTGAAGTCCTACGTGAGACATGAGGGGCTACCTAATGAAGAGGGAGCTGGACAGGACAGAGGAGATGGGCATTATTAGGATTGAGGTATTGATGGCTACTGGGTGTGAGAATACAGATGACAGGTATTGCCTTACAAAACCAGGAGATCAGTAAGCCCTACAACAAACTGATACACCAGAGGAGGAGCAGATTTTATAATTTAAAAAAAAAAAAGGAAAAAGTGTACTCTCAGAAACAGAATGAAATATATTCACCTAAATCCAGCTTACCAAAGAGACGCCTTGGATGGAGCAAAATGAAGGCTCCAAGAAGGCATTATGAACCCCAAAAGGGAGTGCCAACTATCTCAGCCACAAAACCATGAATTAATAGTAATACTCCTTGGTCAAGAAAACTACTAGAAGCCAGAAATTTAGCAGACATTCCACGTGAATAAACTCATCTAATCTTCACAACAGCCGTATGAACACTCAATATTTTTATAGATGCAGATGTTGGAACCAGAGGTGATATCTGCTTGGATCTCAGTGAAGTGGTTCACAGGTATGAAGACTTCAAAGCTTTTGCCAAGAGAAAATGACTAGAAAGTACTTCAAAACACAGGCGTCAACCATCTCAGTGGCTCACTGGAATCACCTACTGAGCTCTCAAAAAAAAAGATTCCCAAGTCAAGTTCCACCTCATATCCAGGTAGAGGCATCTGGAAGTTGGTATTTATTTCCAAGGTTTCCCAGATCAATATGGAACTCAGCCAGGCATGGGAAGCCTTGGCTCACTGCAACCCTTTAAAGCCATTGGCACTGTGTGTGTCCAAGTTAACGATGAAATAAAAAATGTTTTCACTCCGGGAAAAGTGAGGCACATTGATTTGTTTCCTCTGTTATAAGATCCTAATTAATTCAGACAAGGCCCCAACTTCCCACTCTACTTAATTAGAATAAAAGAAGTTTGCAGTATTTACTGAAACCTCCAGAAAATAAAGTGCCCTGTAGGTCTGCAGTATGTATTATTTGTAGAAGCACCAAATTCTCCAGGTTCTACCAAAAGTAGAAAATCATTTGTGTCCTATAGAAACAGGCTCTGTCAAATGTGTTCTCGTCTCCGCTGAAAAGACCCGAAACAGTGCAACATAGGGAACTTTGGGTTCACGAGACTGGACGTGATGTTCTATGTTCGCTAAGTGACACCCATTTGGGATGGAGCCAACACAGGACAGCCATCCTTGTTTCTCCCATCTAAACACAGCAGCGGTGCTCAGTGGTCCAGGCCAACTGTCAGAGATTTGGCTGGAAGACACCTAAAATCCTTGGCCAACCTAACCCCCACTGCAATAGTCAAGATCTTACCTACAGTCTACCAGAGGCATGTAAATCCAAGGCGTACAAAAAAAAAAAAAAAAAATTCCTTAGCCACTCCTACATATAAAGCCTTCAGTATAGTGCCTAGCACTTTAAACGAGTGCTCAATAAACGTTAGCTATTGTTAAATGTATTACCGTTAGCATTGCTACCATAATCAAAAACGCCTTATCGAACACAAGGACACTGGCCTAGTGTTCCAATTATTTATTGTTATATAACAAACCACCCAAAAGTCAGTAGCTTAAAATGGCAACTACAACTATTGGGCGTAGAGGTGGGAACAGCTGTCTGTGCCCCTCTTGGCATAAGCTGGGAGGCTCCCTCTCTCACACGTCTGGTGCCTGCACTGGGCAGACACAAAGAGCCGGGAGCTGGGAAAGCCAGGGCTCCTTGAGCATCTCTCTCCCTCTCCATCTCTCTCCCCCTCCCCTCTCTCTCCATGTGATCAGCCCGGCTTCTTAGATAGTAGTTCAAGGCTTCAGAGATGTGCATGCAAAGAGAGCGTGCTCAGGCAGAAGCCCTCTCGCCCTTTTTGATCTAGCCTCAGAAGTCAGGCAACATCATTTCCCCTGAATTCTACTCCCTGGAAGCAAGTCACTAAGGCAAGCACATACTCAATGAGAGGAAAATTAAACCCCACCTTTTGATGGGCAAAGTGTTGAATTGCAGGTACATTTCTAAACCATCACACCTAAGAAAATAATTTCCCATTCCTCTAGATTGAACTTCTCACTGCTTCCAAAACATGCAGATCTGACCAGTCCTGACCGGCCGTCGTTTACATGAGAATACGTTCTCTTGCAATCTTTGACTTTACCTTTCTGATCCGTAAAATTACAGAACTTGAACACACTTTATATCTTATCTAGATTTTACAGGGCAGAGAACTGAGTCCTGGAATGTCTTGTTCCAAAGAGCAGCACTGGTAAAAACTAACACCACTATAATATTAATATCATTCATCAACATTCCCCTATTTACAGGCACTCTTCAAGGTACGCTCCACAAATCTCACCTTCCACAGTCTTTATCATATTTATAGGAGCAGCTGCTGTCTTCCACACAGGTAAACTGGATCTCATCAACATTGTGTGATTTTCCCAAAGCCCAAGCTTTGTCTTGGCTTTGTTAAGTGGCCAAAAGGAAGTCTGAGATTCCATCTGTCCAACTCCAAAGCCCATGTTCAGTCCATTGTGTGAAAGTCCCTAGTGGTCAGCTGCTTAGGGAGGTGGCTGAGTCAGGCCAAGGGAGTCAGGGTTGCATCTCTGGCTCTAATCCAAAACTCAGAGCTGTCAAACTTTCTCTACAGAACAGTAGACTTCCAACAGAATCATCCCTGAGAGGTATCTAGGAACTGACACTCTAATGAAAGTGTAACCCATTAACATTGGATCATTTCTTGTGGGGAGGAGGAAAGACAGGCCCCCAGGGGCCTCAGGTTTTCAGAGACCCGAAGAAGGACCAAGTAATGATGATGGGGGAGAAGGGTCCACAAGCCATTCACTAACTACAGTTATGCCAAGCTGAGATCTACATAAGGAGGATGAGGTGAAGAAATTAGAGCAGTCTACTCCTCCCCAAGGGTCTGCATATATAAGCTACTGAGGCACAGTAAAAGAAAAAGAGTTTAATTCAAAACACCCATTAGTAACTACTGCTTAGCGTTTGTTTTCTACCCAAATTGCTTTGTGCAAGTAAACACAGCCCAAGGGTTCCTACATCTTCCTGAGTGTTCACCTTCAGCTAATGAAGGAAAAGAAAAAGCCCTTGAAAAGATATTTCATGAGGTTTCTGTAATTTATTGGTAGTTTTAGCCCCTTTCTTTGAGTCTCCAGGAATCAGTTCAATTGCAGGAAGATGGGTAGGCAGAGAGAAAAAAAAAAACTGAAGTGGATTTTAGAACAACCTGGCAAATTAGCAAAGTTTTTAACATCATTAAAGAGCTCTTAAATATTCTTCCTCGAACTCCATTTTTATCTTGTGAATGCATTTCAGTAATTGCTCTAAAGGAGATTGTGGGACTTTGGCACAAACATAAATGTTTATATGATTTAAAGTGCGGTGGCTGCAAAGATCATGATTTTTTTTAATTGCTAATTCTTAAACTAACCTTTTCAGTTTGTCTCATCTTGAAAAATGCCAGTTCCTATCAGCAGAAACTGTAATAAAGACAATGCATATATTATTTAGTTGTTTATAATTGCAAACAACTTAGCTATATTTCAATACTGATCCCTCAGCTCCAACAAGACGCATAAGTAGGAGATGATTATAATCATTCCATCATTCTGTAAATAGAACACCAGGAAACAAGACGATTTTCTTAAAGCCAACAACAGATCAAGCACAGAAGCTGACCTAGAAATAGGTGACTTTCAATCCAACCACCTTACTCCACTTATTGTTTAAGTTCAATCAGTATTTGCTGGTCATATTAATCAAGGACAGAGGCCAAGAGTAGATACTGCTTAGGGAGACTAAGTGGTCTGGCCCTGCTTAATTGAATTAGTCAGGATAAGTAACACTAGCTGCTGTAACAGATAAGTTCCAAAATCTCAATGGCTTAACACAATGGTCCAATGCAAGAGGCAGCATGAGATAGCTAGGGAGGGTGGTGCTCTGCTCCATGCAGTGATTCGGAAACCAGGATCCTCCCATCTTGTATGCTACCAAGAAGTGGACTCCAGGGCTACTGCTGAAAGGTAAATAAAGAAGGCATGCAGGATGTCCCAGGAGTTTTTGTGGGCCAGGCGTAACAGTGGCAAACATCACTTCTACCCATTCGCATGGCTCAGAACTCAGGCACATGGCCCCACCTAACTGTAGGGGAGGTTTTAGGTTAGCTCTGTGCCCATGGGGAAAAGAAAATTCCCTGGTGAACACAGCATTGCCTTTGCCACCCTAACTAGAGACAAGATAGTTCTAGGCTGACTAACGTCAGCCTCTCTAATCCAGACCCTGGTCTGGTATAAAGGGTAACATAAAAAAACACATCTTCTCTGCCTTCTACGAACTCCAATCTAAAATTCTGCATTGCACACTCAAACCCAGGTCTGCGGCATAGATTAAGATGGTGGACAGAAATGAGAAGGGTACACTACTAGAGCCAAAAGACTTACCTTCTAGACACAAGGGAACCACATTAACATTTGGATTTGCTTCCCAGAAGCTTGTGCCTACGCGATGACACACAATCTCTGAAGCCCCATGCCCACACTTCTGGGGCCTGGACCCTCTGATGGTGACACTCCTACCAAGGCTTGGTATCCATTAACACATGACTGTCACAAATTGAGGCTGGATCTTGCCCAGCTAAAGCCACCATGATACAACTAAGATGGACGTGCAATCACAGGGCAGACACAGGGCAGAAGCCAGCGAAAAAAGCTAGCCTGAGGCCGCTGAGAGTTGTCCAAACGAAGAAGAAATTAACAATGTGCACTTGTCAGCACTCTTGTGCTTGTTGTGCTAATTTCCTTGCAAATATAAGCAAAGCCTTTTAATTAACTTAATATCAATTTCACTTTTCTCACATTTTGTTCTAATTATGGGCTGGATTTAAAGCTCGCACAGCATAATTTAGAGCCTTAGGATGAACAGCTTTACAACTTTACACGAGTGACTGCTAAACCTGAGTGATGGAAGGTTCCCTGTGCCCATGCTATCCCTGGTGGCTGGCAGGACCACGCTTACCCCGGCACACTGCCCCTCTGCAGGCCCTGGACCAGCTACCCAGCAATACTTGATCCCACACCCAGGAGGCAGTGAGTACTAACTCCACAAGGAAGATCCAGAACAGGGCAGGTGGCAGGCGTCTCTGGACAACTAATTTATTTCTCTGAGTTTCAGCTTCCTCACATGCAAAATAGATATATTAGTGTTAAGTAGGTTTGATGTAAAATTAAGTAACACAAAACATGTGATATGTATTTGAGGCTCAAAAACATAGCTATGTATGGTAAACTATGGTATACATATGCATGGACAAATACCATTGACTATCATCTTTCACCAAATCTAAGATGCCTCCAGCTGTAAGATACACCATTTTTTATGTACCCATAAGGGGAAGAAATGCTGCCACTGATCAATGACACACCAGTGATCATAAGATGAATCCCAATTTAAGAGATGTAAAAATGTGCATCTTAACATTGACAAAATACAGTTACACATGGTAGTTTCAATCTATGGGATGTCTTTAGGTCAAATCTAAGTTTACCAGAATGCCCAAGAATTCAAGTATTCTAAGTACTGAATTTTTAGTTAGCAATTTTCAGTTGCTTCATTTTAATATTCATTGAAATGTACTGGGGGTAGAGAAGGGATGGCGGACACTGTGGATTCACAATGCAAACATCATTCCTTCTCTCCTCCTTTGCTACCATCATACTTACTTTCTCTGGGAAGCAACTATTCTCTTAAACCAAGGTTAGTCATGGGACTATGTCCTGGCCCACATGTGGGAGCCTACCAGGCCTACCAAAAGATTGTCTTTCCTGATTAAACAATGGGAGCAGATGTGGCCACTGGTACAGGAATTCCTCCCTTGTACAAAGATGCAATGACCGGAACTATAGCAGCCATCTCGTAGCCATGAAGCAAAGACCAAGAGAAATATAATGACATGAGCTGTGACATCACGATGCCAAACCAGCACTAGCTCACACTACTTCCGGACTTGTGACGTGAGAACAAGTTACTTGCTCACAGATTAATTCCTAAATGACATAGAGAGGGACTTTTAAAAATGAACAAAACCAATTCTTCTTGGAAACTACTGGGTCTGATCATGTCAACAATTCATTATAATGCAAGGTGAGACATGAACAAGGGCTAAAAGCCTGAAAACATCACAAGAGCCCAGAAGAAAAGACAATTGATCCCAACAAGGTGGTCAGGGCAAAAGACAATTGATTCCGACAAGGTGGTCAGGGCAAGTTTCAGGGCATAAAGGACTTCTGAATTGGTCCTTGGAGAATGCATGAGATTTTAATAAGATTGAGGAAGTGTTATTCATAATCTCAGAGTTAAGGGACCCCAAAGTCATGCAGCTTTCATTTTACAGATGCATAAACTCTGATCTCTAGAGAGAGAATAGACCTAGAACCCTGGTTTCCTGACTCTGAGTTCAAGCTCTTTCTACCAGGGAGGTCTGGCACCTAACAAGCTGCGTGTAACTACAGGACATCCCTCAGCAAACACTAATTACACAATTAGCGGTTGTGTCTGACACTGGGATGGAGGAAGTTCTTCTGGAACCTTGCTCCCTATTACTTGTCAGCACGTCCGCGTGTTGGTGTCTGGATGTTGGTGTCTGTAATTACGAGGTGGTTTATTACTCATGCATGGCAAGGCTGAGGCTCTGCAGTTAGCAATGACAGGGACATTATTAAAAGGGAAAACTTCTCTATCAGTGGCTAAGCCGGTTGTCATTCACATGTCAGCGCAGTCTAAAGACCTGTGGGGGCGCTCGCTGAGGGACAGGCAGGTCTTTCAACCACGCAGGTCCTGCATTTGTTCTACGTGCTAAGGGAGGGAGAGAATGCAGTGACGGCTCCATCTCACCGGGCTGTTCCCAGGGGCCACATGCGCCCTGCATCTCCAAACTGCCCTGCTGAAGGGGGACAATTTATGTGCTTCTTTGGGGCCCCTGTTCCTCCCTGGCCAAAAGCCACCCCATGGGGAGCAGGCACCCCTGCACTTCTGGGTTTTGTGTCTCATTCCTTCAGTAGCTGCTGAGAAAGCCCGGTTCTGCCCCCACATCGTGACATTCCTTCTAAATCCAGAAGGGGAGGAGGACCCGGAGGCCGGGCGGTGGCCCCAGACAGCACACCCATGTGGACTCAGTCGTTGCAGCAGCCACAGCTGGGACAAAGCCTGCATGAAGCGGGCTGCTAGGAGGCAGGTGGGCTGGAACAAGCATCTGTGTCATTTAAGAGTAGCAATGGGAGCAAGGAGGGCAGGAGGAGACTGCGTCTGGAGTCAGACCCTTCCTCCCAGCCCGCTCCACGGCCTCCACAAACCCCACCCCAGCCCACCCACTTCTGCCTTGGCTCGGGGAGGAATGGGGACACACAGACCTGTCACCACATGCTGGACGAGCTGAGGACCCAGCTCAGATGAGAGCATGCATCATTATGGCACTGACACCTGCCGTGGTGGGACCTTCCTGGGGAATAAGTTGATCCACCATTAGGGGATGCCACGGAGGACAAAGCAGCGAGGACCCTGGATGGCAGGACGATTCCTGGCAGGCTTACCAGGGGCGGGGCTGTCCAGGATGGACACAGGAGGATGGGAGCCACAGGCAGCTGGAGACAGGGGGTGGTTGGGGCCAGGCCTCAGGGAGAACTGGCAGCCCAGAAGAGAGCTCATCTCAGAGCTTCCAGGGTTCATTCAGATTTTCCAAATGCAACAAGTCCAGCTGCTGACTCTTAGTTGTGGACGGGGACAAAGAGGGAGTGTCTCGAGTGAGTTGCAGCTGGAATCACTCTGAGATTTGGGGGCGGGGTGGGGCTTGGATGTGTCTGTACTGAGAGGCGGGGCCAGCTGTGCCAGAGACACCAGCATGGTGCACGTGCTGCTGCAATCTAACCCACTCTCCCGCCCATCCTCGCAGGCACCAACCCTGACACGGCACCACCTTAGGTCACCACAGTGACCTGGGAGTCACCTGACGGCTCCCCATGCCTAAGGAATTAAATCCAAACCAGCCTGGGATTCAAAGCCTGGTGCAGTGCAGCCTCCACCCAGCCTTGCGAACAAGCTGCATTCCACCACAAAGCTCCCGCCACAGTACCCTGCTTTTGTCCCTGCACCCTCTCCTGCCTACGCCATTCCCCTTGCTCCGGGCCCTGACCATCTCTCAGGAGCATCCATTGCCTCTGATTTGCTTCCACCTCTTCCACAGCTGGTCTCACTATCTGGCTCCATGTGTCAAAACTTCTTAGCGCTCTTGTTTGAGTTCAATGCTCAACTGGTTAAGCACCTAGTGTGCGCCAGTTCAAGCCTCATTACTTCCATGCTCACAGTCCAACATTCTTTTGGGACCGAGCACAGATCTGGTAAAACTACAGACATATCTTTCCAACAAGCCCACGATGTCTAGGTAGGCACGGCATCTGCGCCTCTTTGTACTCTCAGCAGCGAACGCACACCTCACAGCGAGGACGTGCTCACTAACGGATGTGAACGGCGACGTGTTCCGCGATGGGATTTGACAGACATGGGCGGCTGTTTCTTCTCCTGGGCCTCAAAAGCCATCACCCAAAGGCACTGCCATTATAAGTAAGAGGAGAGGAGAATGCAAGGAGAAAGAAGAAGAAAAAGTTCAGCCTCAAACACAAGGAAGAGAGACGGGTCACAGGTAGTCCAAAGAATCCAAGAAAGTTAGAATGAAAAGGAAAAGACCTCCTCTTGCCACCTTTTTTTTTTAGAGACAGAGTCTCAGTCACCCAGGCCGGAGTGCACTGATGCAATCATAGCTCATTATAACCTGGAACTCTGGAGTTCAAGCCATCCTCCCACCTCAGCCTCCCAAGGTACCTAGGATGACAAGCATGCATCACTAAACCTGGCTAATTTTTCTATTATTTGTAGAGTTGGAGTCTCACTGTGTTGCCCAGGCTGGTCTCGAAATCCTGGCCTCAAGTGATCCTCCCACCTTGGCCTCCCAATGTGCTGGGATTACAGGCATGAGCCACAGTGCCCAGCCCGTCCTCTTACCTCTTTTGAGATTCACATCACAGACAACAATGACCATACTCTGCTATGAAGCATCACTAGCTTTCCACACGTTCATTTGAGAAACATTTGCTGAGCACCTACTATGGGCCAGGGCAGCTCCAGCGTCAGGGATGTCATGGGAAGCAAACAAGTTCTCTTCCCTTAAGAAGTCTATATTCTCATAATTTCCTGTGTTGGTTCCATGCTTGTGCTATACATTGTGAATTTCAACTCATCCTGACATGGGAGGACCCCATTTTGCAGCTGAGAGTGAAGTGACTTGCTCAAAGTCACAGAGTTAATAAGTGACACAACTGGAATTCAAACCCAGTCTGTCTGACATCCAAGTCAACAACCTTTCTTCTAATATATTCTTAGACTCATAGGTCATCCAATCTTAGGTTGTTTCTTCACTTGCCTTGGGCCTTTCTGTGTCCATGTTCCTCCCTCCCGTGGTCACTCTCAGCTCTAAGTAATTACTGAGCCTTCTTCCTCTCCACAAAGGACACTCTCGATTTGGCAACAAGCAAAGGTCAGTGGGGTTGGATTTCTTCTGCAAGAATGACACTGGCTGCCTCTCCCGCTACCTCTGGGCTGGGCAGGCGGCAGCTGCCCCCACTGGCAGGGTGCCTGTCACACACGCTGGTCAACACAGATGTGCCTGCATCTGAGGGCTACTCAAGAACGGGGCTCCCCATTTCTCCAGGAAGGGCCAGCTTCAACTAGATGCTATGAGTCCTTGGTGGTAAAGGAAGTGAGCTTCCCTCCAGCACTCAGGCTCTGGCTCTGCTGACCGAGCCTTCCACAGCCCAGGGCTCCAGCCTGTCCCCGAGCCCTGCTGAACACCTGCATGCAGCATGTGAAGGCTTGCCCTGCCCTGGTTTCCAGCTGACGCTCACTGCACTGCACTGATTTTAATACGCACGTCTGCCCTCTCCTCTCTTCCTTTACGTCCTTCCCACAAGGAAATGCTGGTACCATCCAGGATCTGTGGCCCACAGGAGCACATTTCCATTCCAGCAGCAAAGGGGAAATAGCACCAGTCCAGCTCTGGTACCCATGAAAACAGATGCTTTCAAAACGCCATCCCTCTCTTTCTGACCCCACCTTGGGGACCTGTGAAAGCAAACCTCTCCCTCTGTCCCTCTGTGCCGGATCACTGTCCTTGCCTAGGGAGTCTGGCCTATGTGTCAGGCTGGGTGGGCCATGCTTGGGTTATTTGGGGACGTTTTGGTTTTCTGCAGCTCAGACTCCAGCTTCGTGAGCCTGAGTGGCTTGGGGGCAGGACTGGGATAGACAATTGTGACGTCTTTCCATTTCCACAAAGACTTTCAATTTCTTCAAGAAACCCTGCTTCTATTCAATATCCTTCTGAAATCTAAATTTGGAACCTAACTTGAATCAATTGCATTTCCTCTTACAACAGAGCTGCCCTGGGCTTACCAGGCTAGAGCTCTGACGCGCATCCTTCGGAGGCGCTGCACAGGGACTCGGGGGCAGGGGCGGGAGGGTGGTGCCAGGGGAGGGGCACAGAGGACACCAGCCAGAGCCTGCAGCTTGCATGGGGCAAGGGAAGCACCACACCCCCCACCCCTTCCCCCTTGCTCATCGGGCGGGAGCTGGACCGGGGAAAAGTGTCCTGGCATTCAAGAATCCTAGCTCTGCCTTCCACTGGCTGTGTCACCCTGGCTAAGTCACATGGCATTTTGTTTCTCACCTTTCTCATCTCTAAAATGAGCAAAATAAACAACGTCCTCAGAAGGTGAAAGAAAGTGACAAAAAGCCAGAAGTCATGTATAGTTACACGGGAATTCTAACAAAAAAATTGTCTGGCTAGGTCTATTTTCCTAATGCTGCTATAAAACCACCATGCCATCATTTCTTAAAAATATTTTAACACAGTATTTTCTTCTGTGTTTTCTTTTTAGATTTTCTAAGTTTTCTACAAGAAATATGTATTAATTTTACTCAACAAAAAGGAATACACAGTTGACCTTTGCACAAGGGTTTAACCTGTCCACTTACATGCAGATTTTTTTCTGCTTCTGCCACTCTTGAGACAGAAGGACCAACCTCTCCTCTTCCTCCTCCTCCTTCTCAGTCTCCTCAATGTGAAGATGACAAGGATGAAGACCTTTGTGGTGACCTACTTCTGGTTAATGAATAGTAAATACATTTTCTCTTCCATATGATTTTCTTGGCAATATTTTTCCTCTAGCTTACTTTATTGTAATAATACAGTATATAATACACACAACATACAAAATATGTGTTAACTGACTGCTTACGTTATTGATAAGGCTTCAGGTCAACAGTAGGCTGTGAGTAGCCAAGTTTTGGGGGAGTCAAAAGTTAAGGATTTTCAACTTCACAGGGGTTTGGTACCCCTAACCCCAACGTTATTCCAAGATCAACTATAAAGCCGTGTTCATATCATAAAACCACACGTTCGAAGAAAACACACTGAAACTTGCTGGTTCCTAACCTAACTGACTGCTTCACTTCCAAGCTCCTCCAAGGATCTGGTTCCCTTCAGTCAGGAGGGTGAAGACTAGAGTAGCCTCAAGACGGTGCAGGCAAGATGGCAGAGGCAGGATGGTGCAGGCAAGATGGCGTAGGCAAGATGGCAGAGTCAAGATGGCTTCCTCACACTCATTCTCCCTAGCTAAGTCCTTCCAGCCCCCTCCTCTCACCACATCCATTCAACCCAACCCAGCCTTTACAGTCTTGAAGTTATTTCCTCCGTGGCTATGATTTACCTCCTAAAACTAGCTCCCATCCAATTAATCAACCAATAAACCTTAAGTGCCCACATTATGCACAAGGCGCTGTTGCATGCTGAGGGATAATGGTGGTATTAAAAAGTTTAAAATATGGTTCCATCCCTTTAAAAGCCCACAGTCCAGTTCTGTGATAAACCCATGGAGGCACAACAGTGCAGGCCAGGGGTGAAAAGGGTCATGGACAACAAAGACTCAAGCAACTCAGAGCCAGAAGAGCTCAGACCGTGCGGCCTGCCACAGCCCTGATCCACAAGGTGTTCATTAAAAGACGGACAGCATGTGGGATGGGGGTGGGGGCGCAAACCAGGACAACTGGCACTTCTCAAAGACTGGGGCTGAATTGTGGAGGCTAAAAATCCCAAGGCAAATGTGACATATCGTGACAAGCAGACGGCTCTGGCCCAAGGAGGCAGAAGGGAGTAGGCAAGAGTGGGAACACCAGAGACGCCGTCGGAGCTGGCTGTGTCAGGCGGCCCGACTGCTGGCCTTCACGCTGGACCACGACTCCTTAGGAATTTGGAAGCCACTGGAAGATTTGGGGCCCTTTGGAAGTGGTGCTTTCTACCCAGATAGCTGGAGCCATTGTGTGCTCACCAGGATGGAGGATGAGAGGCCAGAGGCAGGGCACCCCGTTAAGGCTCAACTGTCTAGGTGCAAGAAATAAGGGCAGGGACGGGGCAGCCATGAGGAGCCTAATGGAAGGAATGGCAGAACAGCCGTAAGAGACATTCTGGAGGGGAAACACATTCAGCTCTGGCTGCTCTCTGCTCTACACCACCATCTCCACTTTCTCTTTCAAGTGTTCCTCTCGGCCTGTGGTAAGAAAAACAAAGCAAAACAACAATAACATATAGCTGTGTTTCAAAAGGCAGGATTCAGGATCTTGGAACCAAGTCTTAGCAGAAGTGTGGGCACTCCTTTGCTGTCCCTGTAGGCTACTTGCAGAACACTCCAGAAAGCCTGTTTCATCAGCGAGAGAGCACAAGGGACGGTTGGGCTCAGCAGCACAGGAAGGTGGAGCCCTCCACGAAACCCTCCTGCCTGAACGTCACAGGAGTCCACGGCAAAGGGTTAGGAAACCTGAGCAACCTTTAAAATGCCAGTTCTCACTCTGCACCAGAGGGGCTGACCCAGTGGCCTTGCTCCTACTGCATGTACCGTGCCCAGCTCCGGCAGGCCTTCCATTAATTCCTAAGGAAGGAATAAAGAACATTAAGGTCAAGGTTTCCTTCTCCTCCGGGGTAGCAAAGGATGGAGACAGGCTGCAGAGCAAGAGGACAGGTGAAGTCCAGGTCCCATCTCCCCAGGCACTGGGAGTCTTCTCCTGCCTCCCCCAGCCTCCAGCTGCAGGAGGAGGCCTAACACATAGACAGATGGGACACGCGTTACCCAACACAGGCACAGGCAAAGAACGGAGAGCGCTTGGGGGGTGGGTGGAGAGAGGGAGGGTCCTCTCCATTTCACAATCTTCTCCTGCAAGCTTCATGTCACTACAAATGACACCAGGCGGGCAGGAAGATAACATCTGCCTAGTTGCAGCTTGAATTCCTCGCTTGCCCGGGAAAAGCTCTCAACTGGGCCTTCCTGCCAGCTCCTGTTCAGAGGCTGCAAGTCAAGAAAACTCAGCCTTCCCCCACACACAGCACCCAACTCAACCAGTCTGGGGGCTGCTTACGTGGCAGAGAGCACAGAGAAAGAAGCCAGACCCAGGCTCAGCTGAAGCAAGCCCTCAGCTTCTCAAAAGCCCACCCAGCCAGCTGCCTTCTAGCCAGGAGGTCAGATGGGTTTTCTGCCTTTGTGCTGCTTGGTGTAGGCAGCAGAGCGTGGGATAGTGCATCATGGACCCAGGCACAAGGCTGTTAAAGAGGCTGTTCTCAGGCCCCACGCAGACATACTGAATCAGAGACTCTGGGTGAGGGGCCCAGAAATCTGTGTACGAGCAGGCCCTTCCAGGTGATGCCGATGCACATGCTACATGCTGGGGCAGCAGCCAAGAACCCCATTCTGGAGCCAGGCAGTCCAGGTTCAATTCCGAGCTCTGACGCTCACTGGCTGAGTGACTGTGCAAGTTACTCAGGGGGCAGTAAGAGCGCCCATCTCTCAGGGTCATTGTAGACTTAGTGGGTTTATCTGTGCCTGTGTCATGTAGAAAATACCAAACAGAATTTTATTATTCCTAATCGGGGGCCTGGGGGTGTGGCTATATCCCATTTAATGTTCCTAACTGAAACTAATACTAAAATGACCTGTGTCCGTGAGAAGAGCCTGATAAGTTTTGGGTCCTACCGGTATGTCTATGGCAGGAACCTGTGCCGAATAATAAGGCCCACAGCTTCTAATTCCTCCAGAAATGAGCTACAGGATTTTGTTTCATTCTGTGCCTTAGATTTCAGGCGCCGGGGAGAAGAGCTTCCGTATGACTTCCATGGGCTACCCTACAGCCAGGCCACGCACCCTGCGAGGGGTGGGGAGGAACGCAGTTTGCACTGCAGATGCAAGTTCAAGGCACCTCCTGGATACTTGTCCTATGACATCAAGAAGACCACGGTGTCCTTTCATGTGCTCAGAGATCTAAGCACAAACACACTACTGCCCCCTACTCTGGCGAATTACCCACAAGGGACCATCCGTGAGCAGGAAGAGGACAGTCCTTTTCCCTGCCACCTGTCACCGGGGTGATCTCTCACTCTCACCGCAGTGAAGACAGGTGAGTCTCGTCTTCAAATGTACACAGCAATACAGCTGTATTTGCAGCTCCACATATTATCTTTTTTCAACTAACTTAATACTCCCTATAATTAGGAAGAAAGCACAGGTAGAATTTTGTGCATAGTGGCCAAGAACACAGGCTGTGTGGTCAACCAGACAGAAGGTTCTGACTGCAAACTCTGCTACTTCCTAGCAGTAGGACACCGGTCAACTCAGTTAACCTCCCCTCGCCTCATTCCCTCGTTTTCCATCTGCGGATGGGGTGGAACCTCCCTGGACTGCAATGAGATAATGCACTTGCAATGTCTTTACACAGCGTCTGGCACACAGCAAGAATTCCTGCAGGAGTTATTATCACGATCTTTACGATTATCTGCAGTTCGTGTGACAACATGAATTAGACACTCAGGAAGGGAGGAGGCAACCTGTACCTAAGGACTGTACCTGCCTTGGATAACCCCAAGCAGACCTGGAAAGTCACCTGTGCTTAAGTAGGTAACACTCACTCTGGCCTTGGGGACAGAGAATGTCCAGTGACCTGGACCAAGTATGACCAGGGCACACTCTTCTCCTGAAGCACTGAGAGCATTTTAGATGGAACAGATTATGACAACTGTCACCAATGAGATGCCACCCCTCACTTTGCTACACTCTGGAAACACCTGTTTCCCAGGCCCACAGCGAACTTTATCGCCCCTCGGCAGCTCTCGAGGAGAAACCGGGTGTGTTTTTAATAGCAGCCTCCACGTCGGCGGGAAGGGAAGCGTCCTCATGATTAGCTGTGCAGCCGCCTCACACAGAGATGACATACTCTTCCAACTTACTAGCGAAGCGCATTAGCTCCGGGACCTGGGGCCTTGACTTTGTCTGCAGACATTTAGGCCTGCCAATCTCCCCCTTCCCTATCGCCCCCCACCAAACGCTAAAAGCTGAGAGCTATTTCCTCCTAGACGTTGGCCGGAGCTTCCAGTCCCACTTGGCCGCTGGAATAGTTTCTGCGCTCGGACTGGAGTCACCAGGGAACGATATCCTGCCCTCACGCGGGGACCTGACGCCAACTGTACTGACATGTTTCCAGGATAAAACCAAACTTGCAGCCGGGGCACGGAAAAGAGGCAAGTACTTGTTCTTTCCAGCAGCCTAGGCCTCCTGCCCGAGACGGGGCAGGGAGGGTTGCGCGCGGGAGCCAGGAGATGCCGGCTCCCGGGCATGGCGCGCAGGAGCCCGGGGCTCACCCAATGCCCGGCCCGCCCGCGCCGAACCCCGTGGGCACCGGTGGCCGTCCTTACCATTCAGCTGCCGGTAGACGATGTCCTCGAGCAGGGAGAGGCGCTTCAGGACCGCATCCTGGATGGGGCTGGCGCTGTGCGCGCTGAGGTTGGCTGCCTCCGCGCGCGGCCGGATCTCGTGGAAGACGTCTCCGCTGCGCACCGCGATGGGCCGGCACTTGGCCAGAAAGAGCACGAAACCGGCCACCGCGATCAAGTTCAACACCAGCAGCACTTTGACTCTTCTCAGTGAAGCCATCAAACAGCCCGGCCGGTCCTCACCCCGGACCCGCGCCCCCTTGGGCTCCCGCGAGGCGCGGGGCAGCCGGGAGCCGTGCGAGCCTCACACACCAGACGGCCGGCGACGGTCGCAGCCGCTGCCCGCCCCACAGCGCGGATGCTGCGGCGGCGGAGACGGCTGGGAGGACGGGGCGGTCGGGGGGACAGCGGAATCGCTCACATGGAAGCCACGGGTCTGCAGAAGTGCTCCCCGAGATGCCTGCTCAGTCCACCACGCGCGGCCCCTTCCAGGAGTCTCGGCCAAAGGCCGGGGGCCGGGGTCTCTCCTCTGTTCCAGCAACGGGTTCGCCTCTGGACCTCGTGCCGCCGGCGCCGCGGACCCCGGGACTGGCCGGTGGGGATGCTGGGGAGCCGCGGATGGAGCGGCGCGCAGGTGCCCGGCTCAGGGCTCGCCGACTGTCCGCGGCGGAACGCGCAGCGCCTTGGGCCGCACAGCCACCACCCTCGCCCGCAGGCGGCCGTCGCGGTGCGTGACCCGCGCTCTTCAGCCGAGGACCTGTTCCCCCTGGTGGGCGCCTTTGTTCCGCTCACCGACCCGTTCCATCGCGCCGGGCAGAGGGGAAGCCCGCGCCGGGCGCCCGCATCCTCGGCGCTCCGCAGTCACGCTCAAGTCTCAATTACTCTCAAAGTGGGGGCAGCACTCGGGGGCGGGCGAGGGGGCCGAGCGCGACGTCCTCTCCGCCCCTCGCGCGGGGGCCACCCCACCCCGCCGGCAAACTCACCAGCGCACACAGCGCCGCCGGCTCCCGGACACGTTCCAAGTCCCAACACGAAGCCGAGAGCCTTCAGGGCCTGCCGGGCACACTGGCCTGTCTCGGAGCCGGCGCGTCGGGAGGCTGGCCGGAAGGAGGAGTCGCACCTCAAAAGTCACAGCAGTTCTCCGCCCCCCTCCCAAAACGTCGCGGGGAGCGCGGCAGGGAGGGACGCGCGCCGGCGCACCCTCCGCTCGCCAGAACCGGCCGCGCGGCTCGTCCCGCGTCCTAAGGTGCCAGGCGCCGAGTCTCCTAATTGGCGGACGCACTGACACCGCCGCTGCGGCAGCCAGAGCCACACAGCCCCGCGGCTGGGGAGCCCGGAGGGGACGCGCAGGTGGCGGCGGAGGGCGGGGCGCGGCCCGAGGGGAGCGGCTGCGGCGCCAGCTCCTCCCCCGCCGCCCGTAGCCACGCTCTCCTCGCGAGCCAGTCGGCCGCCGCCGCCCGCAGGCTGCCGAGCGCACAGCTCCCCGGCTGGCCGGCTCGTGCGCGCGCACCGGGGAGGGTGGGGACGCCCGGAGAGTGGGGACCGCGCGGGATGGGGCAGTCAAGTCATGCTGGCTGCTGCCGGGATTGAAGGGACCCTTCGGTTCTCAGCACTCCCCGAGCGGGCGGGTTTGTTCCATCCTGGCTGGCGATGAAGACATCCCTTTCTGTGTGCTCGCTGCTCTGCTTTGCGTGGCCGGGAATGGCTAGAGGGAAAATCTGGCCTGGAGACTCGGATTCTGTCACTTTCGGGGCCAGGCCGGGCGTAGCGGACTGGGGAGGCCCTATCCGTGCGCGAATTCTGACCCTCTGAGTCACTGTTTCTGTGTCAGCCCACACTTCCGTGCGCATTTTATTATAAGAAGGGTATTTATTTGGCTACTGGGTTTCCACGACCTCTTTCACTTCCCAAAACCCAGGAGCTCGAAATACTGGAATTCAAACCCCCACTTTGATCCATTTAATTCCTTGGGCCTAAAATAGAAACCAGGCTGCCAACTAATAAAAATTGCAGCAAAGCCCCACGAATCTGGTGGTTTCCACCTCATCATTTCAGTCTCATTAAAGTTTTCTTTTTCTTTTGGGTGGCTTTTTTTTTTTGTAGGGTTGGTTTGTTTTTGTTTTTATTATTTTATGTTTTTATTTTTAACACAGAAAAGTATATTTTAAAATATAACAATCTTTTAATTTCATTCCCTTGGAACTCTGTGCCTAGATTCAGTAGGATCCTTAGGGTGGTTGCTTTGTATAATCTACAAGAAAGTGGACACAAAACAGTTAAATGAAAAAACCACATCAAGAGCCACAAGGGATGATTTTTTAACCACATATGTTGGATAAGAGGGAGGTTGAGTGGGAAGAACCTGGGTTATTGAGCATTATGTCACTGAATACCCAGTTGGGTTGGGTGTTATTATAACCACGCTACAGATGGCAGCTAGCACAATCAGTGGAAGCTTCTGCAAAAATAATTTTTGAACATTCCCTCAGCTGCAGGACTAGCGCTGGGGAGGCTGAAGCATTGGGTTAGGTCCCCCAGCAGTAAGTAAGTGGCTGCAAACCCAAATGGGGCTGACTCTCAAGCCTGTGCATATTTGAAAATGAGGAGTCAGGAAGCAAAGTAGAGGAGACAGCCTCAGAGTAATGGAGAAGTTTTCAGGCAAGATTCAACTTAAGAGAGATTTTTTTCACTCCCTCTAAAGTCAGGCAGATCCTTGCCCCAAATGAGCTGATGGCTTTATCATGCATTCTACAGGTGGCTCCCATCAGCTCCCAAGTACATCCTGGACAACCTCTGTGTGCAAAAATGACAGTGGGCATTCTAGACTCAGTGAGTGACCGACTGTCGTGGTCACAACCTGAACCCTGTCATCACATGGGAGTGCTCCACCCCTGCGATCCTGCCCTAGAGTCTCATCCTGTGATCACTGCTCCCTAGCCTTTCCCCTCTCCCATTCCTGGCTCTGACCAAGCACGTTCTCCAGCCACCAGCAGCCCCTCCCACCCTCCCAAGTTTCCATGCCTCGCCATCCCTTCTTGAGTCCCTTCTCTACCCTTCCTTGAGTTCACAGTTACTCAAACACATTCCTAACAGAGTCCACAATTCATATACATGCATATATATGTTCTCCCGCTGCCCTAGCCTGGCAATCCCAATTCTGAATCAATCTCCCCTCTTCCTCCTGCACCCAAGGAAAACCACATCACCTCAGAGCTTGGGGACATTATCAATTGGTGGTATCTGACTTTAGCTGGGCCCCAGATTCTACTTAAAAAAATGTTTCATGACCCTAGCCAGCTCCTCTTCCCAGAGAGTCACCCTGAGTAGACTTCAGAAGTCCTTGAATACCTCTCAATCAGTTACAAAGGGGTGTGTGTGTGAGATAGAGAGAGAGAGACAGAGAGAGAGAGAGAGAATAATAGGGGCATTCTTCAGAGAAAGAGTCATCATTTTCATCATATTCTCAACGTGGTCAGTGACCCTAAAACTTTAAGGGTCTAGCACTTGTTATATATGCAAAAACATAATCAGCTAAATATTTATTGTGTATCAGCTGCTTCCGAAACCAGTAAAACTACACTTCTGCAGCTGTGTGGCCTGCTCACCAGAAGGGCTGGGTTCTAGTGCCATTTCTGTCATCAAAGAGCAAATAGTTTCTTGACTTTAAAGTAAAAAATTTATCTTGGATGGTTCCAAAAATCTTTCCCAATCATACAACTCAGTTAAACTACAAAAGCTTTCGCAAGGGGGTTGGTTTGTTTGCTTGGTTGGTTGGTTGGTTGAGCAAATTGAAAGGAAGAAGACCAATGTATTTCACCAAGGATTTTTATTTCAAATATATTTTTTTCTCGTCAACCGTGGTTCTTATAACATATACTTCTGACATGACTCTATCCCCTTTGTTGGCCTATTAAAAATCTCTCACATCTTATCCTAGTCCATCATAAGAGTTGAAAATACTTGGAGGTTCACCAAAGAAAACCAAGGACTCCTCTCTCTGCAGAGGTTTCACCAACACACACACACTTGGCAAAGAGACAAAGCCTTCATTTTCATAAAACCCTGAACATCGCAACAAATACTAAAGATTTTTGTTTTAAGAAAAAAATGCACAAACATACGTACCATCTCCAACAATTCACAGTGTAGGGGATGGATTAAGAGGGGGTATAAGTAAATGGGGAGAGACCAAGCTGTGCTGAGTGTGTTCAGTGCCTTGGCATTGTGCATTGTGTGTCAGGTATTGTACACATCAGCCTAGCCTCACCCTTAATTTGTTGTGTGACCTTGGCAAGTTACCCAACTTCTCTGGGCTTTATCTGTTTTCTCAGCTGTAAGACAGAAATAGTATCCATCCTACTTCATGAAGTTGCAATGATAAATAAAGCTTGTATGTGTAAATCATTTATCTCAGTGCTAGGCATATAGTAAGAACCGTGGAAATAAATGAAGACCACCCAAGTGAGAGCAAGTGAAGTTTGGCTATGTATGCACAAGCCAAGGTTGGCTGTGTGTATTCAGACCTTGCTATTGCAAGGGAGTCTGCCACCATCACTGCCACCATCACATTTGGCAGAAATGTGAAGGCAGGAAGAGGAGAGAGAAGACTTTGTGGGGTACAGGCATGCCCTGATTGAAGGCTGCTGGTCTGGGGAACCTGGAGGGGGCTAACCGAAAGTAGGGCATCCCATGTGATTGGTGAGGGGAACATATTAGGCTTTCTTTGGTTGGGCCTAAATTGGAAGTGGGGCAAAAATTAGGGAAGGTGGCAGTGATGGACCATGTCCTGGCCATTTTGAGCTGCTTGCTGGAGAGGTTACAGGTCAGAGTTCTATTGTCATATATGGCCTGGCCATTGTTTGTCTTTCAGTCTCTCAACACCCCATAAATATTAGTTATGTCATTTTTATTAAAGTCATTACAAGTGAGAAAGGCCAGTAGTTGGTGGAAACAAGCATCAAAATCCCACTGTCTTTGAGACTGAGGCCACACCCCCTTCACCCCAGGGCCTACTGCTCTGACCAATCTCATCAGCCAGCACCAGTGACTTTCAAACTGTGGGCACAAGACCACCCATTGGGATACAGGAAGAAAATATTAGAATTTCTATGTTCTAATATATGCAGCCACACATGTAAATACTAATGATTTCTAAATAAATATCTATATAATGGGCATGCATGTTTCACATCTTTCCCCAATAGGTCCACCATGAAAAAGCAGTTGGAGCCAAATTGCCAGGCAGCCCTGGGACTGCATTTTCACTAAAGTGTTTCCTCTTTCCGCTATTGGATTCCCTTTAAAAATCAGACCCTTTTAAGGCCCAGTCTGGCATCCCATCCTCCGTGGAGCCCTATCAAAGGGCTCCTGACTTGTGCAGCTTTTTATCTACAAATCATCCACAAATTTATCTACTTATCTACAAAGTACCTGCTCATTGACTTATTCACTGATTGAACATTTATTGAGTGCTTGTGATGGGCTGTTCTGTGCAGGGCATGATGAGTCCGTGTCTAGTAGGAAAGACAAATAGTAAACAAACCGTAGCATCCAAATTATTAAATTGTAGTTGGGAGAAACAATGTGGCCTACCCCTAGGGGACTGGGTGGGCTGGGCCTGTCCTGTCTGTCTGCAGAGTCACAGGGCATCAGGGGTCCAGTCCGGCCAGCTGCCCAAGGGATGCCCTTCCCCTCCTGGCTGTGTCGGAACCCCATTTTCTTTTCACTTAGCACCCCACACCCCTCCCATGGATGACACCCCTGGCAATGCGTGGGCCTTCTGGAATGTAGATGAACCCCACCCCTGTCCTTCATATGCACAAGCCTCTATTTTACTGTGTGTGCATCTTTTCGTAATTTATTAAAGGTTTACAGAACCAGAAGATTGCCTGTCCTTATAGATTCTAAGTGTAAAAAAAGAGAAAAGTGCAGAAGAGGAACATAGGAGGTGACTTTTCCCCACCACTTCATTGCCCATTGCTGGTAAGAATAAAGCCCTTAATAGGATCAGTGTTTGCTTTGCAGTGCATGCGAGGAGGGGAGGAGAGGCCGAGAGACCAGGCTGTCACTGTCACGAGCCACACGGATGCTGTGGGATACTGACCCTGAGTGGACAGGGCAGCTGGGAAAGGCAGGAGAAGACCAGCAGCTGGAACCAGGAGGGGAAATCACTCACAAAAGGGACAGCAACGGAGACCCTCCCTCCTCAGCCCCACCCCCTGTCCCCAGTGGTCCCCATGAAGCTCTGGTCCCGCCTGGCAAGTCCTGCTCCCAGTTAACAAGAGTAGCTGTGGGTGTTCTGGGTCAGAGGCTGGTGAGCTGGAGGCATTTGTTAAGCCATTGATCCCATCTTCTTTCCAAAAGACCCAAACTCTGCTTGTGGGTGTTTCAGATACAGCTTCCCTTGTCTACGACCTGGTATCCAATGACCCGTACAGCAGAGTCATGTTAAATGTCTATTTGCATATCCCACAATGCCTTTCTCAGACATTTTCTAGTTGACAAGGAACAACAACTTCTCTATCATGGATGTCGGCTTGGGCTCAAGGCTACACTGAGTGGTTTCGTGAAGCCTCTGGACATGCCCTTGGAAACTACAGCTTATTGATGATTTTGCTGAATGGGGTAACTTGTTTGGAGAAAACACCCAGGAAAGCATAATTTTGATAGTTTATTTGGAACAGCCCAAAGCATTCACAAGTTCTTTGGAAATGAGCCAGGCTACCAAGTTCTAATGGAGCAGGTGGGATTTTTGGGATGAATAGAAGTTTACGGGACTTTGTCCTGGCCATCTTTAATGTACTTCATGGCCTAGGACCTGTAAACTGATCCCCAGCCTCTCAGTCTACCCTTTCCTTCAATATCCTCCATCCCAGTTGTCGCAGGAAGTCTGGTGTGATCCCCAGGTCCTCCTGAGAGTGGGATGCTCTGGGATTGCTCACCTCCCCCTGGCTGTCCTCGCCACCTTGTGCTCACCCCCGGTTGCCCGGTCAATATCTGCCCATGTCTCCATCACCTCTCTCTAACATTTCTTCTCAACCAGGGATGACGGTTCCTCTATTCGTTTTCTCTTGCTACTGTGAAAAATTACCCCCGATTTAGTGGCTTAAAACAACGCAAATTTGTTATCTTACGGTTCTGGAGGTCAGAAGTCCGACACAGGTCTCACTGGGCTAAGATCGAGGTTTTGGCAGGGCTGTATTCCTTTCTTGAGATTCTAGCGGGGGGATCAGTTTTCTTGCCTTTTCCGGTGTTTAGAAGCCACTGTGCGTGGCTCAGGCCCCTTCCTCCACCGTCAAAGCACACAGGATGGGGCTGAGTTCGTCTCACCCTGCCGTCTCTCTGGCTGTCTGACCACAGCCAGGAAAGATTTTCCACTTAGGAGGACTCATATGATTAGACTGGGCCACCTGGATAATCTGGGATAATCTCCCATCCCATGGTCTTTAATTTTAATCACATCTGCAAAGTCTCTTTTGCCATGTAAGCTAATACGTATATGCATTGGTTCTTGGGAATTAGGGTGGTGGGTGGGGGGTGGGTATTATTCTGTCTAATCCCATCCTTCGTGCCCTGGGCCCCTCCAAAGCAAGAGAGTTTGTGTAACAGATTTTGTGTAACAGCAGAGCATATCACAGGAATTACAATGGAGAACAAGGAAAAGTAAAACTCAGTATTCAGTAGCAGTGGGCCTAACATTCATTGCCCCTTCCCTCTCCCGGGAACCCTTACCTGCCATCTTGCTCCTTGGTCCTGGCCCTAAGAAGAACCCTGCCACCATGCCCAAGAGAAGTAGTGATATTTCCCAAACTTCAGTCATTTGCATTGAGAGTCAGCTGGCTGAGCACCAAAACCTGGGACACGCCAGACCCCATTTCCCAGGCTCCCTTGCAGCCAGGTGTAAGCATATGACTAAGTTATAGCCAAATGTGAGCTAAAGGGACGTGTGCCCCTGGGTGAGGGACTTTCAGACAGCTGTGGGCCTCTTTCATGTGCTTCTTTCCCCCTTTCCTGTGTCCTAGAACCTGAAGGTCACAACCCAGCCCTGGGCATGCAGGTAATGATGACAAAACAGAGGGACCCTGGGGCCCTGAAACATACGGAGGAAAACTACCTGTTAACCAGAAACACTTATCCTATATCATTAAGAAAATAATCAACTTCCCATACTTTAAGCCACTGAATTGGGGGGATCTGTTTGTTACAGCAGCTCAGCCCTCCCTAATGGATGTATTTACCAGTATCTTCATGTTTAAGTACCAACAGTTATTATCTACATTTTTCAATTTAAAAAATTCACTTCTCTTTTCAATTAGCTGTATTTTAGACAATAATATTCACAGGGTTATAAAGCAAATTCATGCTTTTCACATACATATTTGAAATTGTTTAATGTTTCACACATCAACTCATTTTGGTCATAAGAATCCTATAAGGCAAGTGCTATTATTATCACACCCATTTAACAAATGAGGAAACTGAGGCACAGAGATGTTTAGTAACTTGCCGAGGTCCCACAGCCGCTAAGTGGTAGGGCTGGGTTTTGAACCAGGAAACCTGGCTCTAGAGTCCATGTTCTATATCACAGCCTTTTTTCATGAGTTTGTTTTGAAAACTATTTTTGCTCATAATGCACATTAAGTGATTAACTTTTTTATAAAATATGCCCATCCATAGACCACCTGATTCCATCAGGGGTGTAGGGAACACACTTTGGCAAACTTAGAAAGCCTTGCAAATGATCATTTGTCGTCTTCACTATACACGAGAGATCCAGTCACAGGGAGATGAAATGACTGAAGGTGGCCTGCTTGGTGGAGGTGGGGCTGGGTGTCATTCTGGAAATGCTAGGCAGTGGTGACAGGGTGCTAGGGGAGGTAGGAGGTGTTGACAACAGGCAGGGGATGAGGGTGCAGAACCAACAGTAGGTGGAAGGAAGCCCAGGCAGGCAGGTGGAAGGTGGTACCCAAGGAGTAATAGCAGGAGAGAGACCCAGCAACCGATAACTAAATTACAGATCACCTTGGGGCAGGAGATATACAGGGATCTGATCCTCACCAGGTGGCTCTGTCTTCAGGCCATACAGGAGGCCACAGGTTGGGATACAAGGACCTGATGACTTCCCTGGGAGAGGACACTGGCCAAGAAAAACATGGCACCTAACTAATGGCTCCCAGGCACAGGATTGAGGGAGGAGCTCAGGTATAGGAAACCCAAGAGAGAACCAGGGTGCAAGAACAGGTCTTGACCTTGGGCCACATGATCAGAGCTGGATCAGCGGCTGGTCCACCAGATGCTGAGTCCCTGAGCATTATTCTATCCGGTCTCCCTAAGTCTCAGCCTCCCACTGATGAAGGCCAGGCTGGCTCCCAGACCAGGCAATGGGGTTGAGCCTGGGTGTGGCTTGATGTGTGTAGACATCAAGCATCCACAACTGGGAGGAGAGGGATTCTTTGGAGAAAGCAGTTTGCAGAGCCTGACACCATAGGCTTCTCAGATGACAATGAGTTAACAGACATCAACCTGGTTCAGATTCAAATCAAACAGCAAGAAATAAAGGCTTCTCTTCTGTTTCTCATTATATAGTCAGTCCAGAGCGCAGTGTTATTAAACTGCATTTCCAGAATGTCATTACAGAATTCAGAAATGACATATTTTTCTCATTGATCTTTTTGCCTAGGAGGACAAGTAGGTTGAAGGTATCTCAAAGGAAAAAAGAGAAAAGGAAAGCTAACACAAAGAATGGAAATCAAGAGTGATGTAACCAAATCCAAGCATCTTATGGATTTGGAGGAAACGTATCTGCATAATTGCATACTAGCAATCAATAAACATATCTATGCACATTAATAAATTTGATAAATAAAAATTACACCAAAGTGGTATTTTCTTTGGAAACAATAGGAGGTGGTGACAGGGTTCTAGGGGAGGTAGGAGATGGTGACAGCAGGCAGGGAGTGAGGGTGCAGAACCAACAGCAGGTGATGGAGGAAGCCCAGGCAGGCAGGTGGAACATGGTACCCAAGGTGCAACAACAGGAGAGAGACCCAGCAACAGATAACTAAATTCCAGATCACCTGGGGGCAGGAGATATACAGGGATCTGATCCTCACCAGGTGGCTCTGTCTTCAGGCCATAGAGGGGGCCACAGGTTGGGATACAAGGACCTGACTACTTCCCTAGGAGAGGACATGGGCCAGGAAAAAGGTGGCACCTAACTAATGGCTCCCAAGCCATTAGTTCTCATACATAGAAGATGGTTTATGCTTCAGTAAGATGAAGAAATAGCATTATCCATCCTCTTCATCCCAGGATGAAGATACACTAAGCAACTTTCCTCTTTCACTTATTTTGTTGTTGTTATTTTCAGCCTTATATAAGTTTAGAGAAATCCACACATGACATATTCATTGGGGATTGTTTAAGGAAATGTGGAAGGCCAGTGATTTCTTACCAAACTGGCCATTGGCATCTCTGTGACATAAGTATCTGTGTGCATGTGTGAGTGTGTATATGTGAGTGTACGTGTGTGTGCAAAATCTTCCCCAAATCCCTGGACTGTGTTAGTGACCCCGTGTCTGCACCCCCACAGCATTGTGAATGCTCACTCCGATTGTCGTATTGCATTGTAATTATTTGTTCACATTCATGTCACCCAGTGGACTCTGTGAGACTGGAAGTCAGAAACCACATTCTGTATCTTCAACTCTGAGCATGTAGTAGCTTCACAATGAACGTTGGCTGAATAAGGGAGTGAATTCATGAACTGAAGAAATCAATGAATTCTGGGCTGGATGGGTCATTAGGCTGATCCACAGTGGCCCTTGTTTATGTTTTTAGCCTAAAATATGGAGCATTTCCACTGGAATTTGGTTTGTGTTTGCCACTGTACATATAGACTTTTATTCCTATAAAAATAAATAAAGGAGGTATTTGAATCTGATAGTACAATAGAGGAAAGCCTATTAGTGCCCAGTACACAAGAGAATATGCAGGAAAATTTTTCTATGAGTATCCATAAAGCCAGCATCAAAACATCTGCCCTGTGTGTCCAGACCCATAAAAAAGCTTCATTAATCTTAGAATATTTGTGTCTCAATGCAAACCTACAAAAAGATGTTGGCTGGCATTTTCTGAGTTCAGAAACCCCTGATTTTTCATTACTGCCTGCCACTTACAAGTAACTTGGCTTTACTCTCGGCATGATAAATATGATCTTACATAGCACAACCTAACCACGATCTGACTTTCAATATTCACCAGCCAGACCACAGTTGCGGCTGAGAAACACAGCTGTGTGCAAACTACTATGGATGGAAAATTCCCCTGAGAAAAACATTCTTCCTGAAGGAACATAAAAATTTCTGCATTAACTTAGCTGATTTGTCTTTCTGCCATGAGTTTTGGTTACAGCTCCCCAATGGTAATTCCTCAGCTCACTCAGAAGTCTTTGGAATATTTTTTATTGTGTTCTTTTTCCCCCTTTGGTTTCAATCTAGAGTCGTGCTTTCCTATTCTTTTTTTAAATCAATTTATTGAGATGTAATTTACATAGAATAAAATGTACCTGTCTTAAGTGTACATTTCAATGAGTTTTCACAAATATATTCACTAGTGTAACAACCAAGGTAACAACTACCACTTTTAAGATAGAAAATATTTTCATCACCCCAAAAAGTTTTCTCATGCCACTCTGTAGTCAGTTTCTCCCAACTCCAGTCCCAGAAAACCATGGATTTACTTTCTGTATAAATGAAATTATTCAACAGGTACTCTTTCTGGACTGGCTTCTTTCACTCAGAATAATTATGTTGTGAATTATTCATATTGTAACATGTATCAATCGTTCATTCTTTTTTTCATGCTGAGTAATAGCCCATCGTATGATGATATTTCCATTTGTTTACCTATTTACATGTCAATGGACATTAGACTGGTTTCAGTTTTTGCTAGTATAAATAGAACTGCCAGGAACATTCATGCACAAGCCTTTGTATGGACATGCGCTCTTATTTCTCTTGCGTAAATGCCTAGCAGAGGGATTGCTAGATGATATGGTAAGAGTACGTTGAACTTCGTAAGAAATTGCCAAACTGGTTTCCAGACTGGCTGCACCATTTTATATTCCCACCCCAACACGTGAGAGATCCAGGCTCTTCTACATGCTCACCAATACTTGCATGATCAGTCCTTTTCATTTTAGCCATTTTAGTGGGTATGAAATGGTATCTTTGTGTGGTTTTAATTTCCAACGTCCCTGATGACAAATGATGATAAACATCTTCTCATGTGCTTGTAGGTCATTCATAGCTCTGCTTTCACGAAGTGTTTACTCAAATCTTTTTCTTATTTTTTAATGGATTGTTCATTATTTTATTGAGTTATAAGAGTTCTTTATACATTCTGGGCATAAGTCCCCCTCTTCTGTGTAACTGGCTGTAGGGAGTGACTTGATCTATCCTGGTCATCAGAACCAGTTGTCCAAATTACTAAAACCTTAGTGTCCCCAGTGTGAACTAGCCTGGGCTTCTGGATGTGGCTGACATTTGCATTTAGTTAGTGTGGCTAACATTTGCATTTAGTTAGTGCTCTGTGCTTAGTTTCTCAGAGAAAAAAGGCATGGTCTAGAAACTTTCTTCCCCTCCTTTTACATCTGACTTCTGAAAAGGAAGAAAGGAAACAAAGAAAGAAGGAAGGAAGGGAGGGAGAGAGGGAAGAAAGAGAAGGATATTCTAGGGAGTTATTGGCCACCTATAACCAGGACCTAGACAAGGCCATTATCATCGCCCAAGTAACAAATTCAACATCACTTGACCTCGGCCAACTCTCTGCCTTCTGAGTCCTGTAGAGTCCAGAAAATGGGATATCTGTCCTGTTACCCACTGATTTGTAAGAAAGGAGACCATGCTTCATTCTCTCGTAATTACCCCTCCTCCAAGTCTCGTCTATTGCTCCATAACCCAACAACAGGTACAACAGTCAAAGGTAGAAAACAGAAGTTTAAAGACCCCACAGGCTGTGGGTAGCTGTCAGGTTGGCTTATGCTTATCAAGGGGA
>CAUYRT010053309.1:0-28621 GCA_963574885.1 Lepilemur ruficaudatus
TCCTTAGGGCAAATCTAACCTAATATTCATTCCTGTTTTCTGTTTTTCCTTTAGATTTCCTAAGGGAGGGATGGCAGTGAAGAAATAAAGCAGTATCAACACCTAAGTGGACACATAGGAACAACATTTATTAGGTGTCAGATGGGAGAGGGGAGGAGGGGATGGGTGTATACATACATAATGAGTGTGATGCGCACTGTCTGGGGGATGGTCAGGCTTGAGGCTCTGACTGGAGGGGGGAGGGGGACAAGGGCAATGTACATAATCGTAACATTTGTACCCCCATAATATGCTGAAATAAAAAAATAAAGCAGTAGATGGATAATAGGAAAGAGGAAAAGGGAGAGTGTTGAGAAAAAGAAGGGCACAGAACCAGAAATACCCTACAGCATTGGTTCTCAGAGTGTCCTCAGATCAGCAACGTCAACAGCACTTGAGAAATTGTTTGAAATGCAGATTATGTGACCCTACTTTAGATATTCTATATTGGAAGTTGGGGTTGGAGTCCAGCAATCTATTTTTTTTTTTTTTTTTTTTTTGAGACAAGAGTCTCACTCTGTTGCCCAGGCTAGAGTGCCATGGCGTCAGCCTAGCTCACAGCAACCTCCAACTCCTGGGCTCAAGCGATCCTTCTGCCTCAGCCTCCCGAGTAGCTGGGACTACAGACATGTGCCACCATGCTCGGCTAATTTTTTCTATATATTTTTAGCTGTCCAAATAATTTCTATTTTTAGTAGAGATGGGGTCTTGCTCTTGCTCAGGTTGGTCTGGAACTCCTGAGCTCAAAGGATCCACCCACCTCAGCCTCCCAGACTGCTAGGATTATAGGTGTGAGCCATCGTGCCTGGCCCAGCAATCTATTTTAACAGGCCTTGTAGGTGATGCTGATGCCTGCTACAGTCTGAGAACCACTGCCGTATATGTACTCAAAGAGATTTCAGGTGAAGGTTCCCACCACCACTGCCTCTCGCCTAGCATGCACTCTTGGGTATGTTACTCTGATAGCTGGGAGCATCTGACCACCCTGGGAAGAACAGCTGCTCTGCTTTCTCTCTTGCTGTCTGTTTCCTGCAGCCCTGGCCCCGACAGTCATGTTGCTAGTATAAGGAGAGTTGGCGCCAACCCCTGCAGGAGAACACAGAGGGAAGGCAGAGGCGGAGGCAGCTAGCCCACTTCTCCTCAGGCTGCAGCCCTCTCAGCGTGGTGTTAAAAAAGGAAATAAACAGAGCAGAGCAGTCTGCCAAGCCGCCTACTTCTCCAAGTTGCTAGTGTTCAAACATTGCCCCCTTGTGGTTAGTAGAGTAGCTTGATTTCTGGCCTTAATTCTGCCTTAAATATAGTATCTTTTCTTCCCTTCACAATTAACATACTTTGTGATTGATTAAGCAAGGCCTGCAAGAAGATATGCTGGAACCACGTGGTCCTTACCTTTCATGGTTTGATCATTCTCTTCCATCAGCAGTGAGGCCCAGTGAATGTTACTGGACCCTCCACAGAAACTGCTTAGAAATAGATCTGCTCCTTGCCCTCTAGAATCTTATATTATGGTTGGAGAAAATCTATATACAGGCTGTCTTCTACTTTGTTACCTTTATACAACCTAACTTTCACAAGTTAACAGTTATATTACTTCTGAATCACCTTTCAATCTGAATTATGGATATCACTTTTGGATGATTTTGAGTTATGACATAATGTCACCTCCTGCCATAGAGGTAGGACATGTTTGTGATAGCAGAACCTGTTACTTGGCAGTATTTCCCTTGGGGCTAGAGTTGCTTCTGAGCTCTGTCCAAAAACTAAAGGGTGGCTGAGATCTGGAATTTACTTAGTCTCTGAAAATTATCCTAATGTCCAGTCCTGACTATTGCCCATACTCTCCCAGAGCAGTGAATAATGATGAGTTTTAGCAGACAGCCAGCTGAGAGGCCTCATAAATTGGGAGGAGGGGAGCATGGCTGACTGGCTAAAGTTCCAATTTACCTATGCTGTGAAAGTAGGGAGAAAAATCCCCTACTCCCCACCCCAGAGAGATAGAAAATAACTGCATGTGGTTTAATAAGTCAGCGTTGCTTTAATCCTTTGATCCTTGCATTGGTTTCAGAGGAGGGGTGGTTTAGTGTTTACCCAATTATAGGGTGATAGATAAGTGCCTCCTATCCTGATCTTGAGCACCTGTGAAATCTCTTAGCAGTTCACTGAAATGCCTCTGGAAGGCCTGCTTCTATCATAATTTAAGGATTTTAAAATATGCTCTGGAAACAGGTACCCCTTTAAAATTGGGACTGTCGGGTAACTTTGGCATTGTACTTTCAAGTTTTCAGACGTGCACAAAGTGTGAAATAAGAGTTTATACGTTAACTGAAAATTCTAAGGAAAAATGGCTCAGTGTATGCTAACAAGATAAAGTAATAATGGAGTGATGTGTTAACATAGGTAATTGAAGGGAAAGGAAAATGTCAGAGCTTTCACTATGTGCCAGCTACCTTACTTAGTCAAAAACATTTGGATTCAATTGTGATCTTGGCAAGTTATTTAACATAAACCCTTGTTTCCTTTGTAAAATAAGGATGATGGTATCCACAGTGAGGATTAAATGAGATAGTATGTGTCAAATACTTAGCACAGTGTCTGGCACATAGAACTCAAGGCTAGCAACTAATAATCCCCAGTTGTGCCAAACTTGATCCTTGATTCTTCCCACTCAACCATGACCAGCATTCATTTAACTCCTCTGGCTGTCTCTATAACTAAATGCCACAACTCTAGTACAGCTACCATGATAACTCTTCTGGATTACTACAACAGCCATTTGACATCCTACCTTAGGGGTGGCTGGCTCCAAGTCATTCACACTTTGGCCAGAATGATTGTTCTAAAATGCAATCCTGATCTTTTCACTTTCCTGTTTAAACTGGTAATTGGTTCCCATTGCTTTCAAGACAAATCTAAACCACTTAGCATGGCCCTTAAAGCCCTTCATGATTGAACCCTGCTTTTCTTTCTACCCATTTGTTCCGTTGAGTACACCTTTGAATCATAGCACATGCTGTTCTCTCCCTCCCATACATGAGCTGTCAGTTGGAATCTTTTCTGACATGCCTTCCTCAATCCCTTTCCCAGCCCTCTTCCTTATATTCTTTTTTATGTCTTGAGTTTACCTTTATAAGTTTATTTCCATAATAGCACAGTTTGTTTCTGTATGTTGTGATTTATTGCTTATTTGTCTTTCTCCCTCCACTAGATTTTCAGTTACCTTGAGGTTAGGTCTTAGGTTTTTTATATTCCCAGTGCCTTGTATAATACCCAACATTTAAATGTTCAGTAAGTATTCCTTTTTTTCCCTAGAGACAGGGTCTTGTTCTGTTGCCCAGGCTGGAGTGCAGGGCCCAATTATAGCTCACTGTAACTTCCAACTCCTGAGCTCAAGGGATCCTTCCACCTTAGCCTCTTGAGTAGCTGAGACTACAGGTGCATGACACCACACCCAGCTAATTTTTTTATTTGTAGAGATGGGGTCAGGCTATATTACCCAGGCTGGTCTGGAACTCCTGGTTTCAAGCAATCATCCCACCCCAGCCTCCCAAAATGTTGGGATTACAGGTATGAGTCACCTCGGATGAAGCTGAAGACAGCAGTACTGGTAGGTCTTATTCATTTGTCACTGATTGAACCCTTACTAAGTCTGGCACTATCCTAGGTCCTGGGGAAATAAAGACAATATGACACCATTCCTGCCTTTGTGGAAATGCCCCAAGAAATTTCCATTCTTTAGGCAAAAGCCAGGCTCAGCAGATTCTGAAGCCTGCAAGATCCACTGCTGAAAAAGATTCGTTCTTTAAATCAACAAATATTTATTAAGTAATTAATTGTGTTAGGTACTACTGTAGGCACTTAAGATATATCAATGAACAAAGATCACTGCCTTTATAGAGTTTACATTCTAGCAGGGGGATTCAGATGATAAGCAGTACACACAATAAGTAAATTACCCAGTACCAGTATGGTAGTGGTAAGTACTACAGAAAAGAAACAAACAAAAAACAGGAGGGAAATCAAGAGTGCCAAGCTCTTGATTTGAGAATGATGGGGAAAAAAAGTAAGACTTCAGAATTAAATAGGGTGGTCATGGATGGCTTCACTAAGGTTATATTTGAATAAAAATGTTAAGGAGAGGCCAGGCGGTGCAGTGGCTTATGCCTGTAATCCTAGCACTCTAGGAGGCCAAGGCAAGAGGGTGCCTTGAGGTTAGGAGACCAGCCTGAATAGGAGCGAGACCCTGTCCCTCAGAAAACAGAAAAAATTAGCCTGGTGTGGTGACATATGCCTGCCTTCCCAGCTACTCGGAGGATGAGGCAGGAGGATCTCTTCAACTCAGGAGTTTGAGGTTGCAGAGAACCATGATCATGCTACTACACCCTACCCAGGGTTGACAGAGCAAGACTCTGTCTTTAAAAAAAAAAAAAAGGAAAGGAAAGAAAAAGAAAATGTGAAGGAGATGAGGGTGCAAACCATGCAGATATCCGGGTAAAGAGCAATTAGGACACGTAGCAACAAATGCAAAGACACCGAGGTGAGATGTTTGGCCTATTCAAGGAATAGCAAGGGGTCACTATTCTGAAACAGAGTATTTGTTCCTTGAATGAAACAATAAAAGTCACAGCGGGAGTTACTTTCAACAGAGTCCTCCTATACTTTTTTTTCCCGGGTGGTCTCTGGTACCACTGTTAAATTACGGAGATAAGGTTAAGAAGAGGTGCTAGTGATCACGACTCAGAAAGTTTACTTTCTACCAAGAAAGGCTGTGTCTGAACTCGAACGCAGAAGCCCCATTTTTAGTTCTAGCATAACTTTAGTGCACTTTTTCTTGACACGAGGAACACTGCATACAGCCCAATTTCCGCTTCTGGAAAATTAAAGAAATTAACTTGGCAGTTAATAGGTTTGGCTAGGGAAATCTAAGGCCAGATACTTGCCCAGGGAAACTTTCGGATTCTGCCACGTCTGCGCTCCGCCGCCGGGAAAGCGGCAAATACGGCTGCGCGAATTGGCAGCCCTGCCCTCCCTGGTCACGTGTTGGGGGGGCCGCGGCGCGGCGGCGGCCGTGGCGGTAGCGACGACAGGCCGTAGGGCGGTCAGAAGGTTTCCGGTTCCGGTGTAACGTTCGGGCTCCGTCTCAGGGGCTGAAGTTTGTGAGGTGAGTAGTGGCCCCGGGCCCAGAGAGGGTATTTGCTGTTAGCGCATCTGTGGCCGGAGCTCAGTCCAAGCAGAGGGCCGAGGCGGGAGGGTTTAGCGGGAAGGAGACCGGGAGAAGTACACGGTTTTGCGGGAGAAGCGGTTGGAATGAGATTGTTGAGAGGAAAAGGGCGGGGGCGGGAACGGGACAGGGTGGGTAGACCAGCTCTGAGCTGGGGAGTTTGGGCAGAACCAGGTGGGATGAGCGGCCAGTTGGAGAGACGGAGAGAGTAAAAATAGAAGATGGGTTTAGGGGAAACTCAGGTTGTAGCAAAGAGGAGCATGGAGTAAGGAATTCAGAAGATTGGATTCTGCTGCCTGCTCATTCAGAGATCATTCTACCTTAATCTCCTGCATCCTGACTCCCCACCCCAGCCACGCAGTTATTGTTAAAGATTTGATTAGTGTCAAAGGTAGCGACTGTTTGAAACTGTTTTTGTCCATTGCCTGTTTAATTTGTACATTATCTTTTGGAGGATTGGGTTGAACTTGAATACATTTATTAGTATAGTGTTTGGGCACAGATTTCATGTGGTAATGGTACCTCATTTATTACCTTGAGTTTTCAGATTGCTTACACTTTCTAGCCTATGAATCAATTCTAGTAGAATGTAAGACCCATTAAGGCAAGGATTCTTATCAGTTTTGTTCGCAGCACCCAGTACACTGCTTGACACTTAGTAGTTACTCAGTAAATATCTACTGAACGAATTAAGTGTGGTATAGACATGGTGCTTGTACTCACTTTGTAAGATGAGCAAACTGAGGCTCAGGGGAATTAGTTAACTCGCCCAAAGGCTTATAACGGTGAGGCTCAGTGTCCCAAATGTTCAGTGTGAGCTCTTTTCTTCACTTTATATGGTGCTGGTTGTGCTTCTTTCAAACAATGCGTGTTTAATATGTAGAAATTGATAGACTATACTGCTGTCTCATCATGGGATAATAGAGCCACCATTGAATTATCCACATAACTTGTCACCAAGGCACAAAATCTTTCAATATTAGTTTCATGGCTTTAATCTACTAGCTTCATTTGGATGCCAAAATTAAATCCAGTACTTGGCAGCAAGACTTATAGAGGCTAAACTTGCCAAGAATGTAGAACTTAATCAGACTGTATCTCTTAGGAGTAAAGATGCCTTAAAACATCTTAAAAGATTGATTCTCAGGTTATGCTCTGATGAGTGGCACTGCTGGGAAGAGTTTAGCTTGGAAGTTGAGGTTAATGCAGTTCATTGCTTGTCTTTTAGGCACACTATGGAGAATATCAGAAATAAAATTTTCTTTATGTTCATGAGGGGTTTTGAGATTTAGGGAAGAGATCAAAATGTAAACATGAATAATGTTGAAATTTCATACTACCTTACATCAAATGATAAAGTTTGTAGTGGAGAGTCCTTTATGATTTTGTTTTCTCTGCTGAGCTAAAAAGGAGAAGGATAGAGGTGAAAAGAGACAGAACATCCAAAATGAAGGTATTCTTTTCTGAGCTGAAGAATCATCAAGTCTCCTGACAGAGACCCTGTAGAACGTGATAGAGAATTTTCTGTGTGCAGAATTCCCACTAGGATGAATATGACTACAGAGCATTGTGATGGAACATTCTTAAGGATTATAAGATTTAATACAAGATGTTGACCTTGATAAACCCTTTTTTATTTGCATCCCTTAAAAAGAAGGGAAGCCCAGAGGTCAGGTTGGAAGCAGGAGGAATAGAACAGCTGACCTCTGGATGGGTTTTTTTTAGTCTTGTTTTATTATATTTGCAATCCTTGTTAATATGACATGATCAAAAAAAGAAGCTAGAACTCATTTTTCAGACTAGGTTATTCCTAGAGTTTGTTTATTCCACAGATTTCATTGGTCCACTGATACTTACTGAGCCAGGATTTAAAGTCAGATGAGATCTTTTTCTTTTTGCTTTGAAGTTTGGTTCTTAGGGAAAGTATTTGCCTTCAAATGATCTGGAGGAACTTGCCTAGGGTTTGAGAATAGGAGTGGGGAAAGCATTCCTGATGTACTCACCATTGCCCTGGAATACTTTAGTCTGCTGGAGTTTTTTGTGTTGCCCAGGCTGGTATCAAACTCCTAGGCTCAAACGATCCACCTGCCTCAGCCTCCCAAATAGCTGGGATTATAGGTATGTGCCACCATACCTGGCAATTTGGTCTTTTCCTGTTCTCTAACTTAACTCTTATGCGGTTTCTTTTTAGGTGCAGTATTGAGTCCCATTTGACCTATTGTTCTCCTTTTCCTGAAAAATGGCACTGTCTAAAAGGGAGCTGGATGAGCTGAAACCATGGATAGAGAAGACAGTGAAGAGGGTGCTGGGATTCTCAGAGCCCACAGTGGTCACAGCAGCATTGAACTGTGTAGGGAAAGGAATGGACAAGAAGAAGGCAGCCGGTGTGTACCTTTCTGAATCTTTTGACTTACATATAGAATTTCCGCAAACACTGCTTTGAACATCCCCAAAATTCTCTGTTGGAAGCATCTAAAAATACGTCAGGCTACATTTTGTTTTCTCTTGCATTATAATGGAAATAGCCTAAATAACTAATTTTGCTTTTTCTCTTACTGTTATTTTTTATATTATTTGTGGCATATTTTGAATCTCAGGCTGACTTCATTTGGACACCATACTGAGTCACCTAAGTTAGATTTACTTAGTAAATTTGACTGGCTTTAAAAAAAAAAAGATTTATGTAGGATATATGCTAAAATCAGATAGGTATATTCAGATTCAGATTGACATTTCATCATATAGAAGTCGTTACGAAAAACATGAAAAAGCTTGAGAGGGGAGGTAGATTTTGTTAATGGTAGTCCCCCACAACTTGTTATTTGGGAAAGATTAGAGTGATTGATTATCCATCCTAGACTTGATGCTCAACCTAAACAGGTTGCTCTGGCTGTGCTAATTCTTACTCCAAAAAATTATAACTGTACTTTTACCTCATAGAGCGGGGTCATTCAATGTAAGAGATATGGGAATCCTACAAAGAACTTTAAAAAACATTTTCCTCTCTCCTGGGAATAAAATTCCAGTGTTGGTATCTGTTAGCATGCCTAGTATTGGACTATATCCTCTTACCTTTTCGTTCCTATCACCTCTTTTGTCCTGTCAGACCATCTGAAACCTTTTCTTGATGATTCTACTCTCCGATTTGTGGACAAACTATTCGAGGCTGTGGAGGAAGGCCGAAGCTCTAGGCATTCCAAGTCTAGCAGTGATAGGAGCAGAAAACGAGAGTTAAAGGTAGGTTACAGTTTACTATCTAATGAGCTTGGGAGTGTTTTGAATGGTAACAAAGTTGCTGAGCTTACCTGGCTCACTGACATCCACTATTAGAATACCAAATGTTCAAGACAGGTACTCAGGCATCAAAGTAGAGGAGTTGAATTTGTATTATCACCATCTTATGATGATGAACTACCAAAGTTCACGGGCTGAAATATTCCAAAGAAATAATTTGTAGTTTTGTCTTTTTTTCATATACAGTTAGGAGTTTTGATTCTTCTGTTTCCCTATGTTTCCTTTTTTCCCCCCTTACTACTATCTATAAACTGATTGCTCTAAGATTTTATACTTTGATTTATTTGAGGCCTAATAAGTTGCTTCAGAACGTGACACCACTGCTACTTGAACTGTAGACTCATTGTTGCCCCTTCATAGAGGTTTCTCTGCAATGTATTTGTTGATAGGATACCAAAAACCAACTATTTATTATATTCTTGAGAGCCTACCATTTGGGATATAGCATACTGCTGGTCATCTGACCCCATGAATAGAATAGTTAAAGGGGCTATCGATACTCCGTTAACTACTACACTTTTCATTCTGGAGTTGCTGATTGGTCATGGCCTCTTTCAATATTAGCAATATCAAGTAACCTATCTTTCTATCTCATTTCCCTCTACCTCTGTCTTTAAATATATATATATATTTTTATTTTTTTTATTTTTTTTTGTGACTTCCATCAAACCTTCCAAAGTGCTTTTGATACCTTGGCTACCCCATTGCTTTTCCTGAGCACAAAGAGTGGATGAGAAATGTCTTCTTGGCCCCCTGGCCACACTATGAATCTAAGAAAAATAGAGCTTAATGTGCCCTTTGTGTTTAGCACATTGTAGGGTGATTGGAGGAATGAAAGATAGTCCTTGCCTTAAAATAATTCGCAATTTAAAAGATGCAGGTGCAACAAAATACAGTCAAAAATTATAAAATGTGAGTAGCAGTTTCAAGTAAATTTTAGGGTTGACTGTAGAATTTCAGACTTACGTTGAATTGTGTTATATTTAAGGGGGAATAATTGACCCATAGTATACACAGATGTGTACAGTGAAGATTGTATCATGATAGGACATTCTACTGTGTAAGTCTTGAGGGCATGCTATGAATGAACCGACTACATTGGGTGGGATTAATAAAAATGGTTTCTTGAAGGAGGTGTCTAGATAGCCTTGGGATATGGGTCCCATTTTTGGTCCATTCAGGTCCCCACCCCACACAATATATTATGGGAGAGTCCTTTTTCTTGAACTGTAGGAGTTCCAGGAAGCGCTCGCCCCTGGCTGAGGATATGTCCTTGCAAAACACGAGCCCTCCTAGTGAAGAGGGGATGTCACCCAAAGCCTACCACCGGTGTGTACATTTGCTTTTTCCCATTGTCCCTTCCAGTTGGCCACTCTTGGTCCTGTTAAATTCACCTTGCAAATTAGTCAACATATTTGCGTTCCCATTGTTTGATGAGAACGAAGTATTGGGGAATACTGAAGAAGCAAGAGAAAGCCCCTTGTCCTGGAAGAGCTTAGACTCTAGTTGGGAGAGCGTACTAACATTGAGATACCTAACACTCGGCATACTGAATATCAACAATGTAATTTAACCTATTATGAACCAAGCTCTTACATGCTAAAAGGATGAGAAACAAAAGTTTGATCAGAGTGGGATTAGGTTATAATGAGGAAAACTTCCTGGAGGTGAGTTTTAGGCAGGAGTTGGAATAGGGGTTATAGAAAAGTTGAGGGAGATCATTACAAAGTGGGCAGTGTCATTTGCAAAGACCTTGAGATGGGAACATTTATAAGAACCGGGATGAAATTTGCTTGACTGAAATAGGAGAATGTTGAAGTTGGGTGAGATGCTCCACTTGGTGGAGAGTCTAGAAGACCCTGCTTCTGGCAAGTAGCTATTTGCAAGGTTGTGTCATACTCCCCTGGGAAAAGCCACAGAATGCTGGTAGGGGCTAGGATGATTGATTCTTCCCTTCTCTCCATGGTGAAAGATACAACTCTTCTTTCATCTTGGGTTCCCTTAGGAGGTGTTCGGTGATGACTCGGAGATCTCCAAGGAATCATCAGGAGTAAAGAAGCGACGAATACCCCGTTTTGAGGAGGTGGAAGAAGAGCCAGAGGTGATCCCTGGGCCTCCATCAGAGAGCCCAGGCATGCTGACTAAGCTCCAGGTTAGTACCCAGGGACTGAGAGCAAAGTGATTTTGTGAGTTGAAGAAGCAAAGGGAACATGGGTCTATATTTCTTATGATCTTGTTTTGAATTAGTGTTTAGCATTTGGGGAAGTTTTATTTTCTGCTTTATGTTTTAGCACTCCTTGGTTTAACCAGGAGTCTGCCAGTTAAGGAATAAAATTGCATTTACTGAGGACTTAACTGTGTGGCAAAGTGTGTTATATACATTATTTGCCCAATTTTTTACCTTATTGGTCATTAAGAAAATTAAATGAAATTATCAGAACTCTTGATGGCAGAGGAGAATTATTTCCAAATATAATGCAAAGAACATATAATCTACTTATAAGTAATTCCAAGTTCACTTTGTATTTTTTTAAACAGAAAGTATCTGTATTTTAAGTAGGCACTGTTAAACAATTTTGATACCACATAAGCAGTAAATATTTCTTGTACCATTTAAAATTTTGAAGGGGAATAGAAAATATATATATAATTTATATATATATATATACACACACGTATGGGATGGATTTGCATGTATATATGTGATATTTCTAGAAGGAAAGAAACTGATGATTATGTTTTTTATGGAGAATGGGAATGGAAGAATTTATAATATACCCTTTTGTAATATTTTGAATTTCAAACTGTGTAAATATATCACCTACTCAAAAAAAAAAACTTTATAAAGATATGTTTTTTTGAAATATCTTGATCTTTTTTTTTTTTTTTTTTTTGAGACAGAGTCTCACTCTGCTGCTCGGGCTAGAGTGAGTGCTGTGGCGTCAGCCTAGCTCACAGCAACCTCAAACTCCTGGGCTCAAGCAATGCTACTGCCTCAGCCTCCCAAGTAGCTGGGACTACAGGCATGTGCCACCATGCCCAGCTAATTTTTTCTATATATTTTTAGTTGGCCAACTAATTTCTTTCTATTTATAGTAGAGACAAGGTCTTGCTCTTGCTCAGGCTGGTTTCAAACTCCTGACCTTGAGTGATCTGCCCGCCTTGGCCTCCCAGAGTGCTAGGATTACAGGTGTGAGCCACTGCGCCTGGCCTGAAATATCTTGATCTTGAAGCAACTTAGTCGCAGGTCTCTTGGAAAATGTGAAAGGAGTTATTTGACCATATCAAATAATATAAGCTTATCATTCTGAGCTACTTTAGGACAGAAATGGTTTATAGGGACTAAGGAGCAGGTCTTTGCACTGTGATTTCTGGTTACTTAGACTAGGAATTCAGGGAATAATGGCATGATTTTTTTTTTTTAAAAAAAAAGGTATACCAGCCTGAGCAAGTACGAGACTCTGTCTCTACTAAAAAGAATAGAAAGAAATAAGCTGGACAACTAAAAATATATAGAAAAAATTAGCCAGGCATGGTGTGATCACTTAAGCCCAGGAGTTTGAGGTTGCTGTTAGCTAGACTGATGCCACCGCACTCTAGCCCAGGCAACAGAGTCAGACTTTGTCTCCAGAAAAAAAAAAAGGTATAATAATTTGTGCAAGTTCTATTAGATTTGCATGCATTATTCAAATGTTCACAATAGACCTGTAAGGTAGGTACTATTTTCCCCCTTTTAGACACTTGGGAGGTTTGGAGATTAAGTACCTTGTCCAAGGTAACACAGGTATTAAGTGGCAGAGTTAAGATTCAAACGTGGTTTTCTCTGATTCCAAAGTCTTAAACACTAAGCTGTGTTACTACTTAACATGCTAATTCTGTCTTTGGAAGATGGGTTGAAAAATTCCAAGCTTGTATAGGCTTATTTGCTTATTTTTACTAAATTTTCTAGCTTATGGTACAGGTAGAATATGGTGGCGTCATTCAGAAAATTTTAGGTCTCAATTGGGCATGGTGACACATACCTGTACTGACAGCTACTCAGGACGCTGAGGCAAGAGGATCACCTCCTGAGTCTATGAATTTGAGTCCAGCCAGGGCATTGCAGTGAGACTCTGCCTCTAAGAAAAAAATTTAGGTCTCTAGACCTGAGCTCTTTGGGGTTAGGAACCTGTATGGGAGAAACAAAAAGGAGAAATTAACAGTTTTTAACATTTTTTTTCCCTGGAGAGCAGATCAAACAGATGATGGAAGCAGCAACACGACAAATTGAAGAGAGGAAAAAACAGCTGAGCTTCATTAGCCCCCCTACGCCTCAGGTATTGTGCCCAGATTACTCTGAAAAGAATAATCTTTAGCACAGAATTTCTTACCATCCACTCAAATGAGAGACCAGAAAGTGACTACATGTTCCACTCCACCTCTACTGTGGTGTAGTCTACCACAGTGTAAACTGTGGTAGATAATCTGTCTGCCTGTCTCAATCCCTCTGATTTCTTTTTCTCTGTCTCACAGCCAAAGACTCCTTCTTCCTCCCAACCAGAGCGACTTCCAATTGGCAACACCATTCAGCCCTCCCAGGCCGCCACTTTCATGAATGATGCCATTGAGAAGGCAAGGAAAGCAGCTGAACTACAAGCTCGAATCCAAGCCCAGCTGGCACTGAAGCCAGGACTCATTGGCAATGCCAACATGGTGGGCCTGGCTAATCTCCATGCTATGGGCATTGCTCCGCCGTGAGTATCTATATCATGGAATCTCTTGTCATTTCTGATGTTTGAGAAGCAATAAATACCTTTGAATGATATTGATCCTCTTTTTCCAAGGAACCTAAATCATTTCTTACGTAGTTTCATATTTCTTACATACAATTGATAAATACCAATTGAATTTATTCTCTTGGCTTCCTTGTTTGCAGGGTTTATTATCTTTTTGTGATTGGTATAACTGAGATTAAGATTATTCATTCAATATTGGAGCTAGGAATAGAGCCCCGATCTCTTGGTTTCTAACTCAGAGCTGTATCCATTAAACCACATTGAGTAAGACCAGATCTGAGGGTTCTGTACAACTGGGCAAAGATGACAGACTTTATTTTAGCACCTCTGATTTGTCTGCTGTCCCATGACTGACTCAAGAATGCAAGGGTAAAGAAAGGATTATACATTCTTACCAATATAATTTATAAATTCATTTCATTTGATTATACCCTATATTTAAATATCCAGTTTGATGTTATTATTCAAGATGTCATTATTTGTTGATGAGATTATGTTCCCTGGAACTAGTGGTCTTTGTTGGGTTTTGCTTTGTTTTATTTTCTGTTTTTTATATGCCTTAATGTTCCATACAGGATTTATTTCTTTGTGGGCTATTTTTCAGGAAGGTGGAGTTAAAAGATCAAACTAAACCTACACCACTGATCCTAGATGAGCAGGGTCGCACTGTAGACGCAACAGGCAAGGAGATTGAGCTGACACATCGCATGCCTACTCTTAAGGCCAATATTCGTGCTGTGAAGAGGGAACAATTCAAGCAACAGCTAAAAGAAAAGCCATCAGAAGATATGGAGTCCAATACCTTTTTTGACCCCCGAGTCTCAATTGCCCCTTCCCAACGACAGAGACGCACTTTTAAATTCCATGACAAGGGCAAATTTGAGAAGATTGCTCAACGATTACGGACCAAGGTATCTTGGCCTAGAGTATAACGCAGAATTTAGAAGAAGTTAGGAAGCCAACAGAAAGGAATACTGTCAATTCAGTTAATTCTCTGTGTTTTAGGGAATTAGATAAGCAGGTCATTTAAAGGTAATGGATAATTTTTTAAATACTTTATTTCTATAATATATGATCTTTAGCTGATTTTGCTTCCTAATTACTTTCTACATATGTGTAAATAAATTGAGTTTGAAAATTTTCCACATATAACTGACAGTGGAGGGAAAAAATCCAAAACCCTCTGGGTTACTGATGAAAGCTAGCCCGGTGTTAAAATTTACTGCAGACAATGTACACACCTGCAGAGTTGAATTGACTATATATATTCAATGACTTTTAAAGCAAAGTTTTCATAGAATTCCATTTCTGCATATTTGTTGCAGGCACATACTGTGAGGTGAAGGCAGAAGGATGAGTTTGAGATGTATGTAAATGAACTAATTAAAGAATAAAGTAAAATAGAACAATTCTTTTCTAAGCTTTCAGAAATTATGAACTTGTTGCATTAGGTGGAAAGAGTTCAACAAGGGAGTGTTTTAAAATTTGGGATTCTACCACTTGCCTATTTTCTGTGACTCCAATGTATCTTCCTGTCTTGTTTTATCTTGTTTTTAGGCTCAACTGGAGAAGCTGCAGGCAGAAATCTCACAGGCAGCTCGAAAAACAGGCATCCATACTTCAACTAGGCTCGCCCTCATTGCTCCGAAGAAGGAGTTAAAGGAAGGAGATATCCCTGAAGTTGAGTGGTGGGACTCTTACATCATCCCCAATGGCTTTGACCTGTGAGTTTGTTAGTTGAGGCCTGTTAATAGGGCTATAGTTTTTAATAAGAGAGAAGGTATTCATGCATTAAATAAAATTTTAAAATCCAAGGGAAATAGGTGACTATATACAAGCCCATATTTATAAACAACATGTTGTATGGATTATTTTTTAGCATTTTGGGTTAATATAGGAGAACCAGGACACAAATAATCTGCAAAAGGAAATCTATAAATTTTCTATTTGCTTTGTTAAGCATTATTTATTTTCAGCATATTTTTCTTTTTATTTTTAAGAACACAAATCCACTTTTATTTATTTAATTTTCATTAGTTTAAATCCTTGAGGGGTGCAGCATCATATGGATTCTGTGTCCAATGGCCTTAGCAGTAAAGTTGCTTTGTCACAAACCAATGCCACTGTTTCCATGGGCCTGAGTTACCTTTCCCCAGATTATTCTGGTTTTGTTCTGTTTGCCACCAGGAGTCACTGTGTTATTCTTTGCTTCGTATATATAAGAACATCTCTTGCCCACATACAGCTCAGTTTCATCTTGGGCATAAGCACCTTGAATTTTACGATGAGCTGCTTGCTCTCTTTGGTTCCGGAGACCCCACTTACAGCCAGCAAAAATGGCATTGGATCACAGCTTTCCTCACATATTTGCGTTTTAGAAGTCCTGTTCCAGCAGACTCAGCCAAAAGAAACCACTGCCTCATGGGCAATTGCAGATGAACAAAGTATATCCATTTCACTTCACGGAAGTCCAGAAAGTGATTTTTAGCATATTTTTCTTTAGTTACATCCTTTTGCTACATATTATAGGTGCTTATATTTCTTACTTATATCCAGTTGTAACAGAGCAAGGACTATTGGTTAATGGGAGAGATAATGGCAAATAAAGCATATAAGACACCTTTGGAGAGCTTTAACTATATCTGCTCCATCATTCTTTTTTCTTTTTTTTTTTCTTAGAGACAGTCTTGCTCTGTCACCCTGGCTAGAGTGCAGTGGTGTCATCATAGCTCACTGCAACCTCAGACTCCTAGGCTCAAGCGATCCTTCTCTGTCAGCCTCCCAAGTAGCTGGGACTACAGGCGAGCACCCCCACGCCCAGCTAATTTTTCTGTTTTTAATAGAGATGGGGTCTTGCTCTTGCCCAGGATGGTCTCAAGCTCCTGAGCTCAAGCAATCCTCCCACCTCTGCCTCCCAGAGTGCTAGTATTACAGGCTTGAGCCACCACGCCTGGCCTATCGTTCTAATACATGACTTAGGAGACTGTGTGTCCTTAACGTTTTTTGTCAGCCACTGACCCAGGGATATAGTGTTACTAGTGAGAGAATATGATATCGATCAAGTGTGTTAGGGTAGAAAAAAGATTGAGAATGACTGGTGTGGAGAGTGCATTCAACCTTAGTGGGACTCAGTTTTTTCATCCTGAAAATTATGTATAGTTTAATTACATGTTATAGATGACGTAAATACTGAAAAGCGCTTGAACCCATTATGGAGAATGGACTTTTTTATTGTGTTTCTGATACTTCTCTCTTGGAATCATCTCTACCCACATATCCTGTTTTCTCTTCTTCCTGCAATTTTAGTACAGAGGAAAATCCCAAGAGAGAAGATTATTTTGGAATCACAAATCTTGTTGAACATCCAGCCCAGCTTAATCCTCCAGGTAATGTATAGATTACTCAGTCAAGGCTCTAGAGCAGCACCATCTAATAGAACTTTATACAGTGATGGACATGCTCTCTATCTGTGCTGTCCAATACAGTAGGCGCTGCCCCTGTGTGATTCTTGAGCTTTTGAATACTGAGTTCCATGAATACAACTGAAGAACTGAATTTTCAATTTCATTGAATTTTAATTAATTTTGATTTTCATTTAAGTAGTACATGTGGCTAGTGGCTACCATATTGAATAGTGCAGCTCTACAACATTGAGGCCTAATCCATAAATTATATATAATGAACATATATTATTAATATAAGTTGGGTTTTTGCGATAGTGCTAACTCCAACTTTATTCTTATACACCACCAATATAGTCCTGCCCATTTTTGATCTCTGTCTTTAGCCTTTTTTCTTTTTGTAGCAAAAGTCTATTGGCATAGTCAAAAGAGATAAGTTTTAGTTGTGGCTGTGTTTTTTTTTTTTTTGAGACAGAGTCTCACTCTTTGCCTGGGTTAGAGTGGCGTCAGCCTATCTCACAGCAACCTCAAACTCCTGGGCTCAAGCAATCCTCCTGCCATAGCCTCCCGAGTAGCTGGGACTACAGGCATGTGCCACTGTGCCTGGCTAATTTTTCCTCTATATTTTTAGGTGTCCAGCTAATTTCTTTCTATTTTTAGTAGAGACGGGGTCTCACTCTTGCTCAGGCTGGTCTCGAACTCCTGAGCTCAAACACTCCACCCGCCTTGGCCTCCCAGAGTGCTGGGATTACAGGCGTGAGCCACCACCTGTTCAGCATTTTGTCACGTACTTAGTGGCCATGTGTATATCTTCCCTGGAGATATGTCCATTCAAGTCTTCGCACATTTTTAATTGGTGGTTTGTCTTTTGTTGTTGTTGAGTTGTGAAAGTTCTTTATATTTTGGATAGTAGACTCCTTTAAAAAAAATGTAATACTGTTTATTTAACTTCAAAAACATGCCAGCATTCTAAATACAAAAAATAACAGAACGTTGCAAATGTGTCTAAGTACAGAAGGTACTTGAACTTTCATTGATGCAGTTGCTTTTCCGCTTTGCTGACAATGAAGAGTTTTACAGTTTGCTTTAAAACAGTTTAAAAACTACTGCACTTAACAAAAAAAAAGAACCAAACACTTCTAATGCCAGCTGACTCCCTTTGTCCACAGCTAGGGATGGCAGCAGAATGCTATGTCGCTATACACAAAACAAGACAACCTGAAGCTAAATGGATGCCCACTGCAGCGTCAACAGGTCCAGCACACAGTGCCCTCCTTGAGATACGGCCCCTCCAAAGAGCATCTTTCCCCACGGCCTCAATGCCAAGCAAGGAGCAGCAGGAGTTGGTCTCGGTTGTTTTGCTCTTTTTACAAACTATAGATATGTACATTTGATAACTCAGGATTTCTAGCCAATAACCATACGGTTCACACCACCTTCCAAATTTTCTAAAAAATGCCAGAAGCATCTTTAAATGCCTCCTCACACCAACAGCAAAGCGCACAGAGTGAGGAGAACACGAGACTGCCTTTCCATTTTAAAAATGTTTGGAAATATGTACAACTTGGATACAGTTTCAGGGTGCTCCAGACACCCATGGCCACGTCATGTAAACCACTGACGATTTCTAGAGCACTTTGAGACTACAATATGATCGTGATCAAATTTTGTAATTAAACTTAATGAGGCCGGCTGGGCGCGGTGGCTCACGCCTGTAATCCTAGCACTCTGGGAGGCTGAGGCGGGAGGATCGTTCAAGGTCAGGAGTCCGAAACCAGCCTGAGCAAGAGCGAGATCCCGTCTCTACTAAAAAATAGAGAGAAATTAATTGGCCGACTAAAAATATATAGAAAAAATTAGCCGGGCATGGTGGGACATGCCTGTAGTCCCAGCTACTCAGGAGGTGGAGGCAGAAGGATCACTTGAGGAGTTTGAGGTTGCTGTGAGCTAGGCTGATGCCACGGCACTCTACTCAGGGCAACAGAGTGAGACTCTGTCTCAAAAAAAAAAAAATATTTGTTAAATTTTGAATGGAAGATCAGTGGAGGGTAGAAAAATCAATGAGAATTTGTTTTCTTAAAAAGTTTTAAGAAATGTGCCCATTGCTGACTGGGCACAGTGGCTTGTACCTGTAATCCCAGCTACTTGGGAGGCTGAGGCAGGAGGATCCCTTGAGCCCAGGAGTTCGAGGCTACAGTGAGTTATGATCGTGCCACTGAACTCCAGCCTTGACACTACCCAACTTTGAGACTTACTATAACTGAGCTTCAGTAAACAGTGTATTATTGATAAACTAATAGACAAAGAGAGATAAATGCAGCAGTACAGAGCACCCATAAATAGACCCATACGAACATAGTCAACTCACCCTTTGACAAAGGAGTAAAAGCAATACAATGAAGCAAAGAGAGTCTTAAAAAATGGTGCGGACACCACTGGATCTCCACGTGTTAAAAATAAATAAATAAACCTAGACACAGACTATACCTTTCACAAAAGTTAACTCAAAATGGATTGTAGCCTTAAGTGTAAAATGCCAAACTACAAAATTCCAAGAAGAGAACAGAAGAATATCCAGATGACTATGGGTTTGGTGATGACTCTTTAGATACAACAGTAAAAACATGACCCATGAAAGAAAAAAGTGACAAATTGGAATTCATGAAAACTAAAAACTCCTGCTCTACAAAAGACACTGTCGAGAGAATGTGAGACAAGCCACAGACTGGGAGGAAATATCTGCCAAAGATACATCTGATAAAATATACAAAGAACTCTTAAGACTCAACAGTAAGATAATAAACAACTTGATTAAAAATGGGCCAGAAAACATTAATAGATACCTCTTCAAAGATATGCAGACGGCAAATAAGCATATGAAAACATATTCAACATCATACGCTATTAGAGAATGCAAATTAAAACAACAGTGAGATCCCACTACACACCAACCAGAATGGCTAAAATCCACCACCAGACGCTGGTGAGGACGTGGAGCAACAGGAACTCTCAGTCGTTTCCGGTGGGAATGCAGACGGTTCAGTTGTTTGGGAAGACACCTTGGCAGTTTCTTACACAACTAACCTTCTCTTACCAGATGATACAGCCATCGTGCTCCTTGATGTTTACCCAAGTCAACTGCAAACTTACGTCTACACAAAAGCCTGCACATGATTGTTTATAGCAGTTTTATTCACGATGGCCAAAATGTGGAAGCAATCAAGTTGACCCTTGATAGGTGACTGAATAAACACCGACAATGGAATATCATTTAGCAATAAGAAGAAATGAGCTATGAAGCTGCAAAAAGCCACAGAGGAACCTTAAACGCACATTGCTAAGTGAAAGAAGCCAATCTGAAAAGGCTACATCCTGTATGATTCCAACTACGTGACATTCTGGAAAAAGTAAAGCTATGAAAACAGTAAAAAGATCAGTGATTGCCAGGGATTAGGGGCGAGGAAGGGATGACTAGGTGGATCTAGGAGGTTTTCAGGGCAGTAAAACCATTCTGCATGATACCACAACGGTGGCTATAAAACCCATAGAATGCACAACACGAAGCATAAGCCCTAATTTAAACTGTGAACTTCAGTGGATAACGACGTGCCGATGCTGGTTCATCATTTGTAAGAAATATGCCACACTGGGCAGGGATGTTTGTGATGGGGAGGCTTTGTGTGTAGTGTTGGGGTGGGGAGGGTGGTTATATGGAAACTGTCACTACCTTCTGCTCAATTTTGCTATGAGCCTAAAATTGCTCCAAAAAAAATCAGTTCTATTAAATAATGTGTGAGTCAGTCACCATCAAAGCATTTTTTAGAGCCAGGCACAGTGGCACATGCCTATAGTCCCAATATACAGGAGGTTGAGGTGGGAGATTCCCTTGAGCACAGGATTTCCAGGCTACAGTGGGCTATGCTTGTGCCTGTGAATAGCCACTGCACACCAGCCTGGGCTGCATAGTGAGATCTTGTCTCTTTATTTTTTTTAAAAAAAAAAAAAGTACTTTTTATGCTCAAGCAGGTGCAGGGACTGCCAGGCAGAGCGAGCCCCGTCCCAGCTGTCCACAGTACAAAACAAAGGAGGTTACTCTGGAGCATTTCCTCACAGTCCAAAGGGGACTTTCTTCTCTGCTTATTTGTACAGTTTGTGGAGGGAAACATTTAGGTTTTGGGAGATGCAGAAACAAAGTCAGCTAAACAGCTGTGAACCAGCTTCATGGGAAGCTTCACAAAAGCACAGCAGCATTCAGACTTCTCAGTCTGGGGCTACCACCAACACAATGCTGTTGTCAGGAACGCTGGACACACGACAGATCTGCGGTCACCAACCGCTTGCCCTTTTCCCTTCTTGGTGGTTCACCTGCAGGAGCCTGTTGTTGATAGCTCCCTGTTTTGTTTTGTGTCTTTTCTGTCCTTCCAGAGCACTTGACAAACCAAACATGAAACATGCTGTCATCTCCCCTCCCCAAGTCTCTCTAGGTCAGCAGTTCTCCATCTCTTATCAGAAATCACCTGGGGAAATGGAAAAACAACAATACCGGTCTCTCCTACCTTTTGCGATTCTGATTCAATTGGTCTACGCACGGGTAGCTGTTCAACCTTCCCAGGTGATTCTAATGTGCAACCGTGGTTGCATATTACCCGTCTTGGAGAGTCATTGAGGTTCACACAGACTCCTCTGCTTCAGCCATATAAATAGATTTGTAAAAGGATTTTTTTTTTTTTTTTGAGATAGGGTCTCTCTCTGTCGCCCTGGCTAGAGTGGTGTCATCATAGCTCACTGCAACCTCAAACTGTGGGCTCAAGTGATCCTCCTGCCTCAGCCTTCCCAGTAGCTGGGACTACAGGTGCACGCCATCACACCTAGCTCATTTTTCATAAAGAAAGGGTCTCGCTCTTGCTCAGGCTGGTCTCAAACTCCTGGCCTCAAGCAATCCTCCCACCTTGGCCTCCCAAAGTGCTGGGATTACAGGCGTGAGCCACCGCACCCAGCCTGTAAAAGGATTTTAAAGACACTCTTCCTTACTTCACCCCATACACAGGAAGGTTCTAGAAAACATTGTTTCTGTCAATTTATCCACTAATTTTAGTAGATACTTACTGAACACACCTATTAAGTATTAGGTTAGGTACTGAGAAAATAATTTCCTCAAAAGGCTGAGTGTAAAAAGCACCATCAAGCTACACAACTCTAATAAAAGGGACATAGATCACCATTTGTGGTTTTGGTCTATACAGCACAAAGATCCCAAATCAGACTCCATTGGACAAGCCTCTGTCCTGGCTCAGGGCTATGTCAGTCAGGAGGAGGGGAGCTTCCTGATAATTCACCCAAAGGTGGCCCATAGGTCAGTGGGACCCTGGCCTTATGCAGAATGACCCGAGCTGGGCACCAGCACCATGCCTGGCATATGGGAGGCACCCCATTCTTCCATATTGGTTGAAGGACTACACAAAGCCTTCACAGAAATATTCAGAAGACAGGATTAATTCTGTCCCTGCAAAGGAGGTCCAGAAGGGCGGAAGCAGTGACATTGGAGCTGAGCCTTGAGGAACGACAGGCGCAGTGGAGAAACAAGACAAGCCTTCCTGGCAGGTGGGATGGCACATGGAGTGGACAGTGGGCATCTGGGGCATTTATTACCTGCTGGAGCTTGGCAGGCAGGACTCCAGGAAGCAGGCAAGCTGAGTTGGGGACAAGGTGCAGGGCTCACTGCAGACTTGGGGATTTTTCCCAGTGGGGAGCACTTCAGGGTCTCCAGCTAAGATGCAGCACAATCAGATCTTGGCTTTTAGATGACGGTGGCGGCTGTGCAGAGGAAGGACTCAAGAGACTAGGGAAAGGCGCAAGTGGCCACCAAGACTCCCAGTAAGAGTGGAAAAGCCCTTAATGTGTTAGGAATCCCTACGAAAACTTTACAGTTAGATTCCTGGGAGTCCTAAGTTCTAGAATCTTTCTCCCTCAGCCCCACATACTCACATTCTACAAGACTACCAAGGCCACCACGGTATGTTTTTGGTTGGCTGCCATTACTTTTACAGTAGGTGGAACAATGGATTTTGTTATGTTAGCTCCTTAGAAAATCTGATGTGATCAACAGTCAAAGAAGAAAGAAACTTTTGGGAGGATAAATACCCTGAAACCCTCCAAAACTGTTAGCGACGGATGAAAGAAGACCTTGATCAGAGGGAGATCAAAAGACAAATTGTCATTCCTTTCCTTTCAGAAAGCACTGTGAACCTAGGAGAAACATTGACAAACCAGACTATAAAAACCAGAGTCTAAGTGTGTATCCTCTACATTTCACAGGGTTTCCCTGTATTTGAGGGACTTTACTGAACAACCCTATTTAGCCTCAAAGGTGGCAAATAAAGTTTTTGTGTTCATTTTCTGAGATTTACGTCTGAAATAAGTAGAAATGAAGGATTATCATATGCTCTTATTTCTACATATTCTTTCAGGAAATCTGAATAATTTTTTGAAATATAAAATAATTTGCAGTCACTTGTTTCCTGTTATTTAAACACACAAAAATTCTAAAGTCTTATCTGTCATACTTGATCAGAATCTTTAGGAACCTGTTCTGTATTTTAACAAGCTCCCAGCTGAACTAATTTATCGCCTCCCTGACTTCAGGAATCTACATAACCTTGGCCATATTCACATTGCCCTTTTGCTACTATTCACTCATATTATTTTAGATTAATGAACTTCAAAGCTTTAGTTATCCTAATCAATATCCATTAAATCATGGCGTTGAGGCTTAAAAATAAAAAGATTCACATCACAGCTTGAGCAATGCAGTGAGACCCTGTCTCTACTAAAAATAGAAAAAAATTAGCTGGGCGTGGTGGCACGCACCTGTAGTCCCAGCTACTTGGGAGGCTGAGGCGGGAGAATATCTTGAGCCTGGGAGTTCAAGGTTGCAGTGAGCTATGACGGTGCCACTGCACTCCAGCCTGGGACACAGTGTCTCCCCCACCCAAAAGGAAAAAAAAGAATAAAAGAAAAAAGTGCACATAAAAATACATAGCTATTTTAAAAATCCATTTGTGGACCAACTGAAGTCAGCTCTTACACCACCCCACCACCGCCTCTCAAAGTTCCAAGTTTGGGCTCAGATCAATCAGAGCCGAACTGTGGTGCCCTTTCCCTGCTCTTCCAAGATCCTTCTTCTCAGGCCTGGGTGCCTCTCACAGCCCTGTGCTAAGCCCCTTGCTGCCAACCTGTGCCCTTCTCCCCCTCTCCTCCCTCTACCGCTTTCTGTCACCCCAACTAAGCTGACTTTTTCTCAAGGGGCCATACCTGAACTCAGAACAGCATCACTGAAGCACTTAATAGATGTTCAATTATAATTAGGTGATGGGTGTCAGGTTTAACCTTTAATATGCAAACGTGCTTTGTTTGCCTACAGTGGGACTCTTTCCTGAAACAGACATGTCACAGAGCCCTTTCCACCAGCACCTGGCCAGACACGCCGCCCATCTCTCCACCCCTCCTCACTCACTGCCTTTTCCAGTCCTTGGTCCACAACATCCTCTTTTAATACACAGCTCCTTCCTGCCCCAGGCCCTTTGCATTTCATGGATCCTTTCCACCAGATTTTCATGTAGTTGCTACTTAGACATTTCTTTTGGTTTCAACTGAAATGTCACTTCTTTCCCAGAGGCAACCCTTGACCAACCAGCTAAAGCTACACCACTTCCTGCCCGTGCCCAGACACGTTCTACCACAGTGGCTCTCAACCAGGTGTGATATTGCCCCTCAATAGATGTCAGTTGTCACTGGAGGATATCCAGTGGGTGGAGACCAGACATGATGCTGACTAACAGTGTACAGGACAGCCCCTCCACCCCCCAACAGAGGGGGGCACCTCACAACAGACTCTTATGATGACATTGGGCCCACCTGGATCAGCCAGGATCCTCTCCTCATCTCAAGATGCTTAACTTCATTATATCTGCAAAGTCCCTTTTGCCATGTGAAGTAACATATTCATAGTTTGGGGGATTTGGACACGTCCAGACATCCTTGGGAGGATATTATTCTGCCCACCACAGTTGTGATTCAGACCAGGTGCTCTGGTCCCAAATGCCACAGTGGAGAAGCCAGGCTCTATTACAATATTCTTTCTCCTAAGCATTAATCAGTACCAGAAATGATGGTTTTTGTACTTCTTCCCTGCTAAATTGGCACTCCTCCGGAACTGGAGCTCAGAGTTGTTCTCTCTATATCCCCAGCACCTATAAGATTCATGGCACCTGCTTGACTCTCAACAAATTTTGACCCAACTTGACTTTGTCCCAGGAGTCCACAAGTTGAAGATGCCTGGCCCAGACTAACCGACGAACCTGAGAAAATACCAAGTCAGTTTTCAAAATGAAAAAAAAAAAAAACCCAACTTTATTAATGAATGTACATACAAATGAAACAAGACAACCACTAAGAGTGCCTCACACTGCCATGTACTCATAACATTATTCTACCTTAACAGACATCTGCAAAAAATCAGTTCTGCTACGTCTTAAAGATGTGCAAAATTTCTTAAGTTTAAATATGTGATCTTAATTACACCAGTGTCCTAATGTCCCAAGGCAGACTGCAGGTAATGGAATCTCAAGAATCAAAGACAACAATCTCCAAAAATCAAAGTCTCCAAGAATCAAAAACAGAACAAAATTCAATATGACCAATAAGATTGATATATTTACAGGGGGAAAAAAGCGTATTAACTAAATTTCTTCCCTTCCTCCCTTCTTACCCATTCTGTTACTGATGAATTTTATCTATAGTATAACATGATAGCCAAACTACCCAACTTTTTCAAAGAAGCAACATTAATAAAAAAAAGATACCATACAGCAAGAGACTTATGCAACACCACTGAAATTATTTACCAAACACTAATACTATTATCTTCTATCACTACAAAGTCTACTAAGAAAATAAACCTTGCATTTATGTAGTGTTTTTTACTTTTCAAAGACTTCTCACAAGTAACATTTCATTGGAATTACCACTATATACCCTAGTCCGTATGGAACCGATTATATCTAACGGATGAAAAAAATTTGGGCACAAAAACACTTTGCTTTGACGTCATCCAGTGTTACTGCTAAGAGTTAGGATTAGAACTCAGGTCCTATTCTTAATCCTACATACTGCGCTAAGCCCCCATATGTTCTGTTTCACAGAGTGCTACTAGCCACTGTGCTTACATGTTCAACCAAGTTTTGGAAACACTGGGTTAAACAAAGTTAACCAGATTCCCAGAGCCTTCAACATGCATCAGAGAGCTCCAGGAAGGGTATGAAGAATAGGCGGGTGACAAAAATGAGCAGGAAGGGAAGGCAAGGACTTGGTGGCTAGAGGGTGTGGCCCCAACAGGGGGGCCCTGAGTCCACGGAAATGTAGTCCAATCTTGCCAAGTATTTCCAGAGAAACTACAAATAAATCTGGACTTTAATTTCAAATCTTCAGGTTTATGCACATTGCCTCAAATTCAAGAAAACACTCTAGTTTTAACAAAATGAATTTTTAGACCAGATCAGCCTGGCGCCATGTCGGAAACCCAGAATACCATGTATCACAATCTTATTTGCCCATAGAACCTTAAAAGAACCTATTAATTTCCTGGAACTCTGCAGATCAGTGTCAAAATGTTGTCCTCAAAAGCATCCTGTCCTCCTAGACCACTAAGGTGTGAGTAGCTCTGATCCTCAAGCATGAATTATTTCAAGGTTTACTCAAATAGAAATTGGAATTAAAACCCAGCCTTAAGTGTTCATGTAGAAATTTTTCTCTTCTGACAAATCTAGTCCTTGAAAAGCTGTATTTCTAAACAATTATACCAGTGACTGAAGATACCCTGACAATAAACATTTGTTTAACTCTCCTAGCAAAACTAAAAATTCAATTGAACTGCGAAAAAATAACATTGGAATTGACTCGATATTTAAAAAGATCCACTCTTCACTTTTCTGAAACGATTTTAAATATAAAAGTGGTTTGGAGGCAATTTAGAAATTTAGAATGAAACTAGTGACACTTTCAAACACTGTTATATTTGCCATATAACTTTTCCAAGGCAGAAATCCTTTTTTGCCTACTCTCTCCTTTTTTTTTTCCTTTCATTTCTACACTGCCTCATTCTTTTTTTTTTAATTTTAGTTTAAAATTTTCAATTAGCTTTATTTACAGTTCTAGAATTGAGCAACACTTCATTCCATAAAAAAAGAATAAGTGATCCCTGCACTGCCTCATTCTAAAAATTAGTTCAGAGAGCCTGATGGCTGTTTACATGAGTGACTAGCATCGTGGCACAAGTGTAGCCAAAAATAGCATAACTGTGTTGAATCACATGGCAAATGATTGTCCCCCCTATTCACTGCTGTAGCTTCTTTTGACTGCTAAAATAGCTGTCCTGATCCAGGATCAGGTACTTAATGCATCATATTTCCAGAGCCATGAGAAAACAAGCGTGTTTGTTATGGTGAAATTAGACTCACTTCTATTTCCCCGTGGAGGAAATAAAAACCTTTATGATTTGAAACCCTTGGGAAACCTAAGAAATGTTAACATTTGGAGTTATAATATAGAAACAAGAAATAATAATGAAATACATCCAAATGAAGTCTTAAATTAGATTTGCTGATTTTTAAGTCCTAATCCCCTCTTCTTGACAGCTTTGGGTGGCCAAGGCAAAAGTTCATTTCCTCTATCCCCAGTGACAATTCTCTTTGATGGAGACAGGATGCATGGGGTCTTAAGAGAACATACAATTCTAGTGTTCATGGTTGAGAGTCAGCACTGCAATGATCAGGAAGGTTAATCCAGTTTTAGGATGAAATATGGGAAGTCTATTAACAGTGAGGTTGACTATACACAGTTTTGAGCTAGACTCCATCCAGTATTACTGACATGTTGGAATACTGCATGAAACAGACACAGAAAAATGGTCCTTGAATATGAAAGATGTCTGATAGGATGGTATCTGGTCACTTTCTTCTGCAGTCATGGGCACAAAACCTCGAAGAGCACCACTGGGTCTTAATCCGTGACATAAGGATTATCCTCAATAATGTAGATATTGTCTTCCGCTGGGAGTCGCCTTTCAGCTGCGTGTTGCAAAGCTCCAATTTTAGAGTCATTGAACGAAACCATACTGCAGAAAGAGTTGAAGAATAACATGAGTAGTAGACTACTTATAAAGTATGAGGAGCATCTTTGTGTGTAATTAGGAAGATTGGGTATTTGTGACGGTAGGAGCCCTTCATACAATCTACGAATCAATAGTGCCTTCTGGAGTTGTGAGAAGTGTAGCCCTGAGTATTGCAGAGTAATCTGTGTAATAAGCATGTAGACAATCTAAAAAGTATTCAAAAAACTCAGACTGTTGTCTTTCAAGAAACTCACATAATAGAATACAAAAATGAAAAATCTAAAGACAGATATCTGACATCAAAGTAAGTTATTAAATCAAGACGCCTATTTTCAAATGTGGTTGGCCCAGAACTGGTTGACTGGTGTTTTTTTCCAACTGTGGATTGTGACTCTTTAGAGAGGGTTGTTAAATCTATTTAGCAATCTCTGTCTTATATTTAAGAAAAACATAGAATAGGGCCGGGCGCCGTGGCTCACGCCTGTGATCCTAGCACTCTGGGAGGCCCTGGCAGGAGGATCATTTGAGCTCAGGAGCTCGAGACCAGCCTGAGCAAGAGCAAGACCCCCGTCTCTACCAAAAATAGAAAAATTAGCCGGGCATGGTGGCGCATGCCTGTAGTCCCAGCTACTGGGGAGGCTGAGGCAGGAGGATCGCTTGAGCCCGGGAGTTTGAGGTTGCTGTGAACTAGGCTGACGCCACGGCAGTCTAGCCCGGGCAACAGAGT
>CAUYRT010053314.1:0-12066 GCA_963574885.1 Lepilemur ruficaudatus
CACGCCTGTAATCCTAGCATTCTGGGAGGCTGAGGCGGGTGGATTGCTCAAGGTCAGGAGTTCGAAACCAGCCTGAGCAAGAAGAGCAAGACCTACTAAAAGTAGAAAGAAACTAATTGGTCAACTAAAAATATATATAGAAAAAATGAGCCGGGCATGGTGGCACATGCCTGTAGTCCCAGCTACTCGGGAGGCTGAGGCAGAAGGATCGCTTGAGCCCAGGAGTTTGAGGTTGCTGTGAGCTAGGCTGACGCCATGGCACTCTAGCCCGGGCAACAGAGTGAGACTCTGTCTCAAAAAATAATAATAATGATAACAGCAATAACGAAGTTTGAAATATCAGAATTACCAAAATGTGACACAGAGACACAAATAAAAACATACATCTGCATACATACATACACATTCTGTATGTATGCAGATGTTTTTTAAACCTAAATTTAGAAAGTTCATGTTAATTCTCTTAAAATTTTTATCTTTTTCACTTAAGCCCAGTACTTGGATTTAGCAGTATCTTTTTAAAACTTATGTTGCCATCAACATAAGCTTTATGTCATTCACAATTAAGTCTGAATGCTTTCTACAACTAGACCACCTAAGAAACAAGATTGATCAGGTAAGCATCAAGCACAATACCTCTGGAAATCTTCAACCAGGCTGATAATCCAACTTAGTTTTTGAGATGAAGTTAGAACAATGGAATAGAGATAAGTAATTTCCCTTACTTTAGAAAGGACAGAATGTTTTGAAGATCCAGAAATGTTCAGTGAATCTGAATCTGAATCTGGGTTTTACATAGAACTGGTGAAAGACTGACTTTTATTTTATTTTATTTTTTTAAGAACAGCAAAATGCTCATGGTTAATCAAAGCTGGGCCATATGAACTTGGGAACTTGAGGAGTCACTGTATTATTCTTTCTACTTTTGTCTGCTTGCACGTTTTCATGATAATGACTTGAAAAAAATTTCTAAAGAACTTAAATTTTTAAAATTCCAACTGATAAAATTATTCTATTCAAATTAGTTTGGTCTCCTGAAAGTAGCTAATGACCTATTGATAACTTACCTACTGTGTAGTAATAAGGTGTAAGAACCGAGGCTTTTACACAATTGATTCCTCCTAGTACCTCTGCTAACATTTTATAAATCTGCTGTTGTGCTCCACTCATGCTGCCAATATCTTTATGAAAACAAAAATAATTAGTACACTTAAGTTAATCGGTTTTTGAATGAAAATCATCCCAATTCTACGAACTGAAAAATAAAGATTAATATTTCCAATAAGAGCTTCAATGTAATAGCATATGTAATGACACTAAATCCAAGACAGGACAAGTTCTTTGCTCTCAACCAGAAGAGGGTTAGTGTCCCAAATATTAAGAAATTCTTACAATAAAAATCTCACCTAAAAAATTAAACAGGTTATGGCACTCTTGGGAACTCTGGTGTCATGTTTAGGTTTGAACAAGAATAACAATGTATTATTTAATATTTACTTCAAAATTAAACTTTGATATCTGACCAAAAGAAAACTCAAACCTTTATTATATTGTTGACAGAAGCGGTCATGAAACCATGGAATCTGAAACTCTGGGCATTCCAAACAGACTGCTCTATTTAACTCCATAAGACGAAACTGGGCCCTCGTATTTAGAGATGAAGGTAAAACTGAAATTAATAAAATAATGGATTTGACAGCTTAGACCTAGCAAAGACAACCCATTTTTTTACATTCATTTATTGGTAGATGCTTTACTCTCATACTATCAAATCACTTCATTTGCACATAAATGCTTTATATTTTTAAATTATTACATTCAGTGGCATGATTAGAACCACTTCCTATGTTATTTTCATTAGTGAATGCTAAAACTACATTTAAAAAATATTATAGGCTGGGAGAGGTGGCTCAGGCCTGTAATCCTAGCACTCTGGGAGGCTGAGGCGGGTGGATTGCTCAAGGTCGGGAGTTTGAAACCAGCCTGAGCAAGAGCGAGACCCTGTCTCCACTAAAAATAGAAAGAAATTAATTGGACAACTAAAAATATATAGAAAAAATTAGCCAGGCATGGTGGCTCATTCCTGTAGTCCCAGCTACGCATGAGGCTGAGGCAGAAGGATTGCTTGAGCCCAGGAGTTTGAGGTTGCTGTGAGCTAGGCTTGACGCCATGGCACTCTAGCCCGGGCTACAGAGTGAGACTCTGTCTCAAAAAAAAAAAAAAAAAAAACCACTATAAAAAATTTTCGTTGACCTAATATTCCACACTTAGGAATTTATACTAAGGAAACAATAATTCATGTATCACAATTCATTATTTATAATAATGAGGAACTGGAAACAATCTATAACAACTGAATTTTAATATATCCATATAATGGTATATTATGTAGCCAATAAAAAATCATGACATCAAGAAGTATTTAATGACATGGGAAATTGTTCAAAATATAGTTAGAAAAAGGCAGCATATAAAAGTGAATATATAAATAATCCAAATTTTGTTTTAAAATATAGATATGTAGACATACATTGAAGAGCAGGAAAAAGACCAAAAAGAAATACTCCAAACTTTAAAAGTGGTAGTTTCACTCAGTGGTAAGATTAGGGGGTAATTCTTTATTTTCTATTTATACTTTTGTGTGTTTTCCAAATTCTTGATAATAAGCATATATACTTTTATAAACTGAAAAAAGTTATTAACATTTAAATGCTTCAGTATAGGCAGAGCTGAGATTTGGATATAATGTACAAGTGAGAATTTAATAAATTAAAAGGTAGATAACGTACTTTCAAGTTGAGAATCCAATCTGGCTAAGAATTTGATGTTAAAAATTGCCTTTAACAGATCTTCTGGAAAATATCCAAGTGTGGCAAAAGAGAAACCAAGAAACACTAACATTAGAGGATCCAATACACCTAAAAGAAAATTAAGATTGTAAAGCCAGGTTTTTAAAAAATGATACAAAGACAGCCTAGATAAAACTAACCTATACTGTTACAATTCAGGATAGTGGTTAAGCAGTTACCTTTGCGTAGGGGTGGAATAGGAAAGGGAGACAAGAGGAGAAGGGGACTATTGTAATATTCTGTTTGTTGATCTGGGTATTGACTCCCTGGGTCAGCAGTCCTCAACATTTTTGGCACCAGGGACTGGTTTTATGGAAGACAATTTTTCCACAAAGAGGGTGGGGGTAGGGTGGGCAGAGCTCAGGTGGTGATGGGAGCCTTGAGGAGCAGCTGTAAATACACTTTGCCCCCCTGCTCACCTCCTGCTGTGTGGCCGGGTTCCTAACTTTCATGGAAGATCATGTTTCCACCGGCAGGGGGAGTGGAGATGCAAGGTGGGAGGTGAAGGGGCATAGGGAGAGCTCAGGCAATGATGCATGGCCTGGGTCCTAACAAGCCACCGACCAGTTGTGGGCCACAGCCCTGAATGATTCAATTTGTACAAACTCACACTATTATACTAAGGTTATACGAACATTTCTGTTATTATACTTTGATAAAAATTTTAAGAACTACCTTGAGAAGAGAAAGAATTCAAAACAAAAGGACAGTGGTATAAGTAAAAAGGAGAAGTGATCCTAGTCTCTATCTATTGGTGATAATAATATACTACTACTCAGAATGTTTTAGGTACCATTCTAAACACTTTCCATATATTCACTCATTTAAACCTTATTTCCATACATAGTAGGAACAATTATCTCTGCTTTATACATGATCATAAGGAAGCAAAGAGAACTTAAACGACTTGCCTGAAAGACACAGAATTATCAAAGTGAAGGGTGAGCTTTAATCCAGAAAGTCCAGCTCTGGAGCTGGACCACTATACCATGCTGCTCTCTGGGGTCTCAGATCTCCAGGCTAAGTGCACACACGTTTGAGGCTCAGGTCTTGCCTAGCGCCTCCTCCCTTACCTGTCGCTCAGCAGCATGGTAGAGTCCCAGAGTATAAGGCTTGAGCTTATTTACCTGATTTGCCTCATCCAAGAGACATTTCTGATGTGGGGGAAGGGATCACCTAAAATGCCCCGTTGGCATCAATATTATTACAAAAGACAGAAAAGACAATATCAAGTCTTTCCTTTCGTATTTTTTGGTGAGTTTATTTAACGAAGCAAGACCAAGTCATAAATGAAGTTAATAGTGATGATTTCCATCAGCAAAACTAATGTCAAAATTAATCTTTATTCAAAACAAAGAAAATTGTTACTCCATTAGTTATTTAAAATTTTACTTATAAAGGTCTCTAAAAATTTTTCTTAGAGAATCTATTCTAATTCTCTAGGTCTCAAAAAAATCAAAGCTGTACTTCTCAATCTTTATTCTCTTATACCTTCAGTAAAAAAAAAAAAAAAACAAACTACTTCTAAGCCTCTATTTGTAGAATGAGTACAGATGTACTGTCATTTCCTTCTGATTGTTGACACATGACTGAACAACCAAGAGAACATACTCTAAGTCTCAGTTTCAAGTCTCATCTGTCTACATACAGTTGTGTTACTAAAACAGTTCTAAATGAATGTCACACATGCATACATCCATACACGTGTATACACATATATATCATAGCCCCATTTTGTGGGCTGTGACATAGTAGTATCAGACATGGTTAGATACTATCTGGCCTATAGATCCCACAAAAAGGTAGCAAAGGATGATACTGATACAATTAATAGCTTAACCAGAGATCTACATAAATAAACCTTAATGTAGAACCTAACGTTTTATGCTGGATGTGGAAGCTCTCAGTAAGTATCTTGGTAGATGACTGGGTAACTTACTCAGTAGGCACAGCAACAAGCTCTGAAGAAACTACTCTCTGGCTGTCTCTCCAAACTCATCTCCTTCTAACTCTCCCTCACTCCATTCCTGCCACACCGAATCCACTATTTCTGAAAGAAACCAAACATGCTCTCACCTCAGGGCCCCTTATACTTACCTTTCTTTCATCCTATGACTCTCATCCCCATCTGTTACCACGGATCAATCCCTCACTTCATTTAGTCCATGGTTAAATGGCATCTCCCCAGAGAGGCAGTCCCTAAATCCCTTATCCAAAATAGCACTCCATCCCACCCCATCCCACCCCACCATGCGCCATCCTACATACTTGTCCTGCTCTACCATTCTTGAGAGTACTTATCACCATTTGACCTTAGAGATTTGCTTACTGTTTACGCCAGTCTCCCCCCACCAGAAAGTAAACTCAATGATGATAGTTTATCTGTTTTTACTTTTTCTTGTATCTCCAGTGCCTAGAAGAATACTGATAATAAGTACATGGTGAATGTGGACTGAAAAGGCAACAACTACTGAGTCAGATATTTCACTTCTAAAGCTTCCATATGATACTGACAAGTAAGCATTGTGAGTCTGAGAAGAAAAGTCCCATAAAGCTATACTACTTGAAGGAAAACCTATACCAAATACAATTCAGGAACCAAAATAAAGAATGAAAAGGAAATAGGAAAAGTAATTTCTTGCCTCTGCTATCTTAACTCTGCTTCTGCTAAGGTGAAGAGTAGGAAGGACTATTTTTAGACTACTTTTTTCTAGTACTGAAACACTATTTAAAGACTTTTTGAAGAGATAAAAAATAATCAGTAACCAGAGCAGCAATCCTTCAAACAATTCATAAACATCTATTAAGTCCCTTATGAAACATTCATTTACTTTTTAAAAACTGACTATTAAAATCAATAGAAATAATCACATATTATGTGCCTCCAGATGAGATCTAAATATAAGTTACACACAGCACCACACACAAGTTATTTTTGCTGAAAATGTTTAATCTGAACTTAATTAAGCATCTATACCTAACTTCTAGTTTACTGGAAATACAACCAGAAATGTGGTACTATTTATAAAAAATGGCCAATCTCTTGTATAAAAAATAAACATCAAGCAAAAAAAAAGATGGATAAAATGACATAACCATTCAATGTTGGTTGTTTTAAAAAAGTTATAAATGACAATTGGGTGACAACTGGGAAAATCTGATTATGATCTAGGTAGTAGATAGTACTTGTTCATTTTCTTGGGTAATATCCTGCTATTGTAGTTACATAGGAGAATGTCCTTATAACCTGAAGTATATAGAGCTGAATACTGGAAGGTTCATCACATACACACATGTGCTTGCAAACACACATACTGAACAAATAGGGTAAGTGTTAATCATTATTCAAGCTAGATGACAGATTAGATATTAGGGGATTATTATTAAGTTTCTTAGGTATGCTAACAATATTGTGGTAATACAGAAGAATGTCATTATACTTGGGAGATGTATGCTAAAATAAGTACGGGTGAAGGGTCACAATGCCAACAGCTTTTAGAAATGGCTCAGAAAAAAAAGTAAGAGCAAGAGAGACAAAAGGATAAGGCAAATACAATAAAATGTTAACATTAGTGAATCTACACAGTGACTAGACAGGTGTTCCTTGTTCAATTCTTTCCATTTTTTTATACAAAATTTAACATTTTTCATAACAGAGAAGTTTTGAAAACGGACACAAAACTTTTTTAGGTGTAGGATTCATGGCCATTATGGTTACTCTTTTAAATGAGGGTAGCTCAGAAGCAGCAGGTATCCTCTGACTTACTCATTCAATGCATTACCTAGTAATATACCTACCTAAGTAAGTATTAAGGTGTTGCATACAAGTTCCAAAAAATTCATCTCTTTGAGGTGGATCATAGTTCAAGATGCTGAATGGAGAAATAATAGCAAGGATTACAAAAGGATGGATCTGTACAAAGAGGAAAAAAATTTTATAATTTAAACTTCAGTAAAGCAAAATGAAATTTTAACCTTATTATTATTTTAGGTGAAGTATTCTTCCAACATGCTTATCATTAAATAATATATGTATTTCTGCTTATTAATTTTTCTACCCTGCTATAATTAATTTAACCCCACCAATTATTAGAACTCTAAAAGTATTAATGCAGAAAAAATAAACCAGATAATCTACAAATTTATTTGTTAGATGCAATGCCCTCTTCTAGAATTCATTAATCAATAAAATGAATAGGAAACAGTATCAATAATTTTCATGCTATCAATACATTTTATAGAATATAATGTAATTAATGAAGTTTATTTATAATCATGAGCATTTATTTTTCTTTCTTTCATTCACTTTTTTATTTCATCATTCACCCACTCATCCAACACTTAATCAGTACCAGGCACTATGCTAAGCAAATAAGATAGACTTTTATTTTCATTTGTGAGAAATAATGTCTTCTAAATAAAGGCTGTACCCTGATATATCTACAATAGTCATTTTGTAAATGAGTTCCTTCTCACATAATTCATAAAGCAGCATTTTACAAGTCCCAGAAATAAACATGTAAGAAGATACACGGACAATTTAAGAATAATGATGTCAATGGACACCTTATAATTTTTCTCAGCTTTCATGCTTATCTTGCACCTTTAAATGTAATTGTTTTTAAATAGTAAAAGTAATACCAAAACATTATACAAAATTTTAAAAAGATGGTTGGGCATGGTAGCTCATGCCTGAAATCCTAGCCTTCTGTGAGGCTGAGTTGGGAGGACTGCTTGAGGCCAGGAGTTTGAGATCAGCTTGAACAAGAACGAGACCCCGTCTCTACTAAAAATAGAAAGAAATTATCTGGACAATTAAAAATATATAGAAAAAATTAGCCGGGCATGGTGGCGCATGCCTGTAGTCCCAGCTACTGGGGAGGCTGAGGCAGAAGGATTGCTTCAGCCCAGGAGTTTGAGGTTGCTGTGAGCTAGGCTGATGCCAGGGCACTCTAGCCCGGGCAACAGAGTGAGACTCTGTCTCAAAAAAAAAGAAAAAAACATTATGCTTCTAGAAACTGACAACTATATAAAACTAACGTGTAACATTTAAAGTTCACCTTTTCAATCTGCTGAATAATCACTGAGGCTATCCTATCAAGTAGCAAAGTACTGAGGTAGTTAGTTCTTGAAATAAAAGATGCAATCCCTGCAACATTTTTGTAATTAATTTCTTCCATCAAACGCTGTAAAGTAACAATTGTTTCTTCAAGAAGTGACTCAGGAAGCCATTCTCCTTTGAAAGATTTAAGTTCCTCCCATAATAAATCCAAATTGTTGCTTTGTTGTAGTCTCTGATGACCATAGTGATCTAGTTTTTGAAGTAGTTTCAGTTGTTTACCAGTAATACTATCCAAATACATGGGACCGTACTGCATCCAACTTAAAACAGATGTGACAAAACCATTCAGGTCATTTAGGTCACATTGTGGTAAAACTGCTTCAATTCGGGATATCCCCACTTCATCCAGATGAGGAGAGGGAATCATGGAAACAGCACGGACCAGAATGGAAATCTCACTTGGTATGACACTAATTTTCAAATAACTATAAAGGAAGGGGAAAAAATGAAAAGAACAAAATTAACACATTAGCAACAAAACCAAAATATATATGTATTAAAATGTGAATACATAGTATTATTATAATTAATAGGTTAGGTAAAGTAGGCTTAAGATACAAGTTAATTTAAGAAGAGTTAGGTAAATTCAAAGACAACAGGTCCATAAAGGGTTATTAATGGAAGCCTAAGATGTTCTGAAGCACATTCCAAAATTTTTTATGCAAAAACAAAACCAGAGTCTCTGGCAAACAGAAGGTCTGTGTCAGAACAATGTTTCCAGTGCTGTTGCTGGGAAAGAACTTGGGCTCAATTTCTGATATGATATGGCAGGAACAGGTATGACCTCATACAGGCCCTGGCATACAGTGATCATTCAATAATACTGGTTCCCTTCTTATTTCTGGTACATAGGGAGTCCAACGAAACAAAAACAAACAAAAAAACCACAGGACATACAATTGATCCCATTCTCTACTCCTTTCCCAAATCCCCATGGTAAGAGTCCCACCACGAAGACTGCAATTATTAAAAAATAAAGAAAGGCCAGGCCGGTGGCTCATGCCTGTAATCCTAGCACTTTGGGAGGGTGAGGCAGGAGGATTGCTTGAAGGCAGGAGTTTGAGACCAGCCTGAGCAAGAGCAAGACCTCATCTCTACAAAAAATCCAAAACTTAGCAGGGCGTGGTGTTGTCCTCCGGTAGTCCCAGCTACTTGGGAGGCTGAGACAGGAAGATCACTTGAGCCCAGGAGTCGGAGGTTGCAGTGAGCTATGTTGACACCATTGCACTCTAGCCCAGGAAACACAGAGAAACTGTCTCAAAAAAAAAAAAAGTCACTTATTCCCTAGCGTAAATTCTTAACTGTAAGGGCATATCACCATATCACTTTATTATGATAAAAATCATTTTTAGCTATATGTCAATCTTTTGATTATGGCAGAGTCCCATGCCTGGTCTTTCACAAATCACAATAAGAAATCAAACTAGTAGTGAAAAATGGAGAGGAAAAAGATCAATTTGTTTGAACTTCATTTATGTCATTATTCTGATTTATTGGTCCCAAGTAGCTGGGACTACAGTGCCCACCACCACGCTCAGGTAATTTTTCTATTTTTTGTAGAGATGGGGTCTCGCTGTGTTGCTCAGGCTAGTCTCTAACATGGCATGAGCCACTGTACTGGGCCCATTGTTCTGATGTTTAAAATAAAAATTGTCAATGGAAAATCCCATGTTAGCCTAATGAAAGTCAATGAAAAACCAATAGCTTTGTACCTGAAACAGAAATACTATATCCATAGAAAATAAGGTAATTTTAAATTATCAAGAGAAAAATCTATATGAAAACACTTTTTCACTAACATTACCATTATATATCTTAATTTTAAAATTTAAAATTTAAAAATTTAATAAACCTTTAAACAAGCAAGTAAGCAAGCTGAAGGGCCCTAAATGAGTGCTCCCAAATAGAGTTTTGCCTTCTTCAGGGACCCAATCTTCTGTTATTCTATTCCTGCAGGAAAGGAGAATGGCTTGGCTATTCACCAGTTTACTGCCATTTCTTCCCTAGGGAACTCAATCACCTTACTGGCCTCATTTCCATTCAAAATATACCAAGCAAGGGCATTGGCAGAATTGGTATGTTTCCATAATAAGTGTCTCAACCATTTTAATAATAAACTGCCCAATTATGCCTCTAAAAGTTCCAGCAACTTTGTATATAACTAAACAAAATAATATTGTAGCTAGATTATAAAATGAAACACTAAACACTTATATTTTAATCTTACCTACGCAGTAATTCTCTGAGTTTCACAAAAAGCTCCTTACTTTGAAAATGTAGAAAACTCAATGCTTGGGTTATCTTCAATAACTCTATTGGTTTATAGGTATCCAAATGTTTATGTAGAACTGAAGCAATTCTAAAAAGAATGACAGAACATATAACCAGTTCACTCATTTACTTATTAAACATTTACTATGCTGCTTTCATGTCAGATATTCTGCTCTACACGAAAGAAACAGTAATGAATAAGATTTTCTATTCTTGAAGAAATCTCTCAAGATGGTGCTAGAAACGTAAATAATTAATACAGAGTGAAGTAAGAGCGATCAATGAAGTGTGAATGAAATAATATTCAATTATCAATAGTAAGAAGAGAGCACCGTTTTACTTCCTCACTCAATAAAACAAATCCTCACAGAACAGCCACCAATTACACATCTTCCCCAAAGCAAAATCTTTACCAAGAGTTATTAACAATTAGCAAAACTGATTTAATTTTCTTCCTTATATCCTCTGGCTCTGAACTGATGATGCTTAAAAGCAACAAGGAATGCTAAGGGGTAGTAAGCTGGAGGAAATGGGGCAGAATATTAAAATAAAGGAAAATACAATGGATTATAGCGAATAAAACATATAATTAAGTATATATAAAAATATAAATACATGAATTTTTCTTTTTAAATCTCAAGTTATCAAAAAGCCAATATATGGCAGTAAGATTTCAATGTACCATTGTGTTGTGAGACAATTCAAGTTCATATAGACGTTAACTGTTCTACAGAAACTTTCCTTTTGAAAAGCAGGGTCCTTTCTTTAAGCTCTCCACTTTACTAGACTATGATGCTTTGCTTGGGTATAAAAGTAGCACCAAATGAAATGAAAGATGCAATAAACAATTTTGTCATCTCTATTTTGGGAAAAAAACTAGACTATAAACAATGCCTTAAGTGTTAATTCGTTATTTCTTCAAAACAACAGCTAGATTAAATTTTAAAATTTTTTCCCCCAGAAAAAATGGCCTATTTGTGAATGACAACTAAAGTTAACACCATAAATTTCAGGAAAAACTACTTTTTAATCAGATGTGAATTTCTGCTTTCCATCTCTTCCATTGCTCCCACCACTGCCAGGGCTTGCTGGCTGGTCAACTCCTCTGACATCAATAATATAGTTGATTTAAGTCTAGAAGCAAAGAAAAATATTTTTATGTTGAAAAATGAAAAATTAGTTGGAAAAATTGTTTTAAATAACATTTCTTAGGTAACAAATAGAAAAGAAATAATATAAACAAAAATTAAATACAATATATAATTCTAATTTTCTTCCCACATTTTTGGGAATAATATAAAGTGTTACCAAATCAAAGAAAAATATATTTTCTTCAAAGTAATTAAGGCCTCAGTATAAACTAAACTGTTTATTAGAAAAATACAGATAATCTTTTAATGATTTTCAAATAAGGTTATAACGATAAAAAAATACTATGATTCAGTGAAGTTATTCAGTACTAGAGAGCTAAGGAACTAACAATTGATATTCTAGCAATATCTGAATGTTTTAAAATTGAATAAGAACTAAGCAGGAAGTCAATAAACCTGCATGTTATTAGAATTCTTACAAAATAAACAGTAAATAAACTGAAAATCAACAAACATGGTCCATTTTGTTTTTTGTTTTTTTTTTTTTTGAGACAGAGTCTCACTCTGCTGCCTGGGCTAGAGTGCCATGGTGTCAGCCTAGCTCACAGCAACCTCACACTCCTGGCTCAAGCAATCCTTCTGCCTCAGCCTCCTGAGTAGCTGGGATTACAGGCATGTGCCACCATGCCCAGCTAATTTTTTCTATATATTTTTAGTTGGCCAGTTAATTTCT
>CAUYRT010053316.1:0-17989 GCA_963574885.1 Lepilemur ruficaudatus
GGGGAGGAGAGGGAGGAAGGGAAGGGAAGGGAAGGGGGAAGGGAAGGGGGAAGGGAAGGGGGAAGGGAAGGGGGAAGGGAAGGGGGAAGGGAAGGGGAGGGGAGGGGAGGGGAGGGGGGGAGGGGAGGGAAGGGGAGGGAAGGGAGGAGGAGGGGGGAGGGGGAAGGGAAGGGGAAAGGGAAAGGGAAGGGAAGGGAAGGGAAGGGAAAGGAAAAGGAAAAGGAAAAGGAAAAGGAAAAGAAGGAAGGAAGGAAGGAAGGAAGGAAGGAAAATAGATTGATTAAAGCATAGAGTCCCCAGATAGGAGACAACTGAAATAGTGCAAGTAGAGAAGAGAAGGACATAGACTGTGACCCAGGAGGAATGAGATGAAATTTGTGATTTGAAAGTTATTTAAGCAAGATGGGCAGGACTTGGTGCTTAGAAATAAACCAAGAATATATGGTATGACCCCCACATTTCCAACTTGGATGTCTGGTATATTTGTAAGTGCTATCAGCCTCTATCATCTAAACTATGCTCCTCAGATGGCTTCAACAGCACTAATCATAATAATGATTGCACTGTATTGTAACATTTTGTTTATCTGTCTATCTTCCATGCCTAACTATGAAACCTCAGGGCAAAGATTACTTCTTATTCAACTTTGTATCATCAACCCTTAGTACATAGAAAGTGCTAAAAGTATAATAAAATAAGTAAAACACCAGAATCAGCATACTGCCAAGAGGAGGGAAAAAATCTAAAAGGAAATACATGAATATGAACAGCTTCTGCTATTTCATGATCTCTGTTCCTATCTCTTTTCTCTACATATTCTAGGATTGAGGACATAAAGAGAACTTCTGTGACTCATCACCAGCATTTCTAAGATAGCTACCACAGGGATAAAAATTTAGAAAAGTATTAATTGAAACCAAATTGCAGTTTGTCTCTGACATAATACGTAATAGGAGTAACATGAGCAATAGTCTAAGAAATAAATCTTGCCCTAAAACCTCAAACTCATGGCTGCTATTTGGTTCAAATGCTTAGGAACATTCTATTAGAAATATTTTCAAAACAGAATTTAGTGATGTAGTATAACTTTACCAGACAAGTCATTTCAATGTCGTATCTTAATTGACGACCAGAAAATGTCCAACATTCTAGCCTGTGTATATACACAACAAAGAAAAATGTAATTAAATACTGTAAAATCTAGAATTTCATTTAGATAAAATTTTTATTTGGCTTGAGTACAGTCTATAAATTGATATAACTTGAAATAATTACCAAAAACCGAGAAAACAGCTAAATGAAGGTAAGAGATCGACAGATCAGTATATAGTTCCATCTCTTAAACACCAGTTGCTCCAGATATAACAAAAGAAACCAACCTCCTATACATGTTTCAAACAGGAAATTTTCATCTTCTTGAAATCTCTATGTTATATTTCTGCAATAGCAGAAAGTTCCATATGATTTCTTAAGACTGACAAATCAGCCTGATCTCTCTCAGTGAAATGTGAGAGCCAGTCAGTTGGGAACTCACAGCTGATGACATCTTAAAATCAAGTTCTAGTCCAGGTCAAATAGTTATACTAATGCTTTAACCAAGCCAAAACTAAATTGAAGAAAAACTATAGGCTACTACTTAAATTGGAAGTGAATATCTTATTCCATTTATCTCCATACAAAAGAGCACAAGTGATTTTGTCTAAAAATTTGCAAGGGCATTTACACATTTTAAAAGGAAACTATATGGTCTCAAAATAAACATGGCTATATTTTGTACAACACATTTCTATAGTAATAATTAACTCCCCAAAAGATCACAGCTTTAGGTCACAGGTGTGTGACCAGAAAGAGTACATGAATGACATCTTTGTGAGTCAAATTATATCTTCCCAATAACACTAAAACTTCATACTTGCTTTATTTTCATTTTTCATTTTAATTGATTTCCAGTTGGCAGAAATTCCTATCACAGACATTAAGATTTTTCCATCCTCTAGCTTAACTGTTTTTTTTTTTTTGAGACAGAGTCTCACTCTGTTGCCCAGGCTAGAGTGCCATGGCATCAGCCTAGCTCACAGCAACCTCAAACTCCTGGGCTCAAGCGATCCTTCTGCCTCAGCCTCCCCAGTAGCTGGGACTACAGGCATGCGCCACCATGCCCGGCTAATGTTTTCTATATATATTTAGTTGGCCAATTAATTTCTTTCTATTATTAGTAGAGACGGGGTCTTGCTCTCGCTCGGGTTGGTTTCGAACTCCTGACCTTGAGCAATCCACCCGCCTCGGCCTCCCAGAGTGCTAGGATTATAGGCGTGAGCCACCGCGCCCGGCCTAGCTTAACTGTTAAATTGTGAGCAATCCATAAGACACTATGAAATATAAGAATGTACTATTTAAAGAAATCCCTTGATGACCAATTTTGAATATTTAGCCTCTTTAGTAACAGGAAAAATAACTTCTTAATTCATATTCTATATAAGTATAGAATTTCACGTACTATAATGCATGTTCCAAGAGTAACAAGACAGTAAGTTTTCCAGACAACTAAAGCATACTCCAAAATGCAGAATTTCTGTTTTAATCTTGTTTGATGTAACTCTTTCTACAATATATGTCTTCAACAAATGTGTATGGTGTTTCTGTGCTGGCTAAATATAACCGAAAATTTTCTTAATGACTTAGATTTCTCTTTATGAACAGAAGCTCCCATATCATGCTACATGTAAGTCAACAAAACTCAACCTTTCATACATCATAGTCCATTAAATAGTCTACCAAATAATCTAAGCATCATAATGAAAGAAATAAAAAGTCTACTTTTCCCAAAAAGACAAATGTAGGTTTCACAAGTATTCTGTTATTGTACAACGGCATCACATTATATACATATTTACTTACACAAATTCATTTATGTGTTCAGCAATAAGAAAGATACAGAGAAACATTTTTAGAAAGCAGCCCCTATTTTACCAGACTCTCTTCTCAGTGACTATATCTATGCTCCATAGTGAGTGTAAAATGTGAGATGTCACTCTGCTATTCCCTCACTTGCTATTCCCTCTGATACTCACACAATCCCAATGTCTCTCCTAGGATGAGCATCTTACTAGACTATCTATAACAGTGTTGAAAGATAAGTCTTTTCAGTACAATTCCAAAACAAGAGCCAATTAACTTCATCTGGTGTTCAACTGAAGAAATAATGATTTGTTCCTATGCTGGAGGGAAAACTGGCTATGCTGAGTTTAGTGAAAAATCATTTGTCGATACTGACAGTTTTTTGTCTTATTAAAGGTAATGTTCACTATGACTTCTGTCTTATACAACTTTAGAATATAAAGCCTAAGATTCAACTCCACTATATTTACCACTTAAAGAAACAAATCTATGAACAAAATTAAGTAGTTTTATAAAGAATTAGCTCCTCAAATTGCTATTTCATGCATTATCATAAAACATAATCCAGACCTTAGTCAATGACAGTAAACTTACAAGGTTCTCACCAAAAACACTAAATTATTATCACATCTTACCTTATAACAAAATGTTTACCTTTACAATTTACTGTTACAGCAAACAATATTACTGGTTTCCCCCTAGATTTTTTACTTCTGAATAAAAGTAGTCTATATGCCTCTGAACAAAAACCACTTCTCTCTGTAATGACAATGGCTTATTTGAGATGGGCCCTTAGAAATCTCTCCCTACTATAATTAAAAAAAATCCGTAATATATGTACAAGTTTTGGTAATGTGCTTTTTGTTTATGTTTTTTGAGATAGGGCCTCACTATATTGCTCAAGCTTATCTTGAACTCCTGGCTCAAGCAATCCTTCTGCCTCAGCCTCCCAGGTAGCTGAGATTAAAGGAGCATGCTACTGTGCCCAGCCATGCCTTTTATTTTAATAATGGTGAAGGGACTGTATTAGTTATGTGTTGCTACATAACAAAACACTCCCAAGCTTGGCAGCTTACAACAATAAACAATTTATTATCTCACACAGTTTGTGAGTGTCAGGAAGAGCAACTTATTTGTCAAGATGTCAGCAGACGGCAGTCATCCCAAGATACGACTGGGGCTAGAGAATCCACTTCTAAGATGGCTCACTCACGTGGCCGTTGGCAGGAGACCTCAGTTCTTCACCACACGGGCCTTCATAATGCTGCTGACAATACAGAAACTGTCTTTTCTGAGAGCAAGTTGTCCAAGAAGAGAGAAAGTTACCAAATAGAAAGCCACAGAGTATTTTTTAAAGACCTAGTCTTGGAAATGACAAACCATCACTTCTGCCACATGATACTGGTCATACAAGCAACCCTAACACAATGTGAGACACATTACACAAGTGTGTAAACACCAGGGCAAAAGGATCTTTAGGAGCCCTCTTGGATTTGGCCTATACTAGTGAGGAACATAAAGCTGATGTAGTTTTATGTATGTCCACAAGTTCCTTTATACTTGTTTCATCAAAAAGTGAAACCTAATTCCCCTTCCCCTGAATGTGAGCTATATTTATAACTCTAACTAATAGAATGTGGTAGAAATGATGGTGTCTTTCACAGCTAGTTCATAAAAGACATTGTAGCTTCTGTTTCTCTCTCTCAAATCATTCACTGTAGGGAAGAAAGCTACCATGTTGTGAGGACACTAAAGAAACCTTTAGGAGACCCATCTGACAAAGAACTGAGGCCTCTTGTCAACCAACAGTGAAGAACTGAGGACTCCTCACAAAAACATGAGTGAGGTTGGAAGTACAGTTGGCCCTCCATATACATGGGTTTCACATCTTATGAATACTGTATTTTCAGTCTGCATTAGGTTGAAAATAATCCCTGTAAAAGTGCACCCACACAGTTCAAGCCCATGTTGTTCAAGGGTCAACTGTATATCCTCCAACCCCAGTCAATCCTTAAAATGACTAGAGCCCCAGCTAAATCCTGATTGTAATCATAGAAACCCTGAGCCAGAACAACCAGCTAAGCCATTCCCAAATTTCTAAGCCACAAGAATTGTGAGATAATAAATGTTTATTGTTTTAAGCCACTTAGTTATATGATAATTTGTTGGCAATAAATAACTACTGCAATGGTAGAATAATGCAATTTCTTGCAAAATAAGTTACTGAGTCAAAAATGAAAACCATATTCTCCAAAGTAGTTTTTTAATCTCCAAAAGAAGCTTCCTTTTCATGGCAACAGTTGCCATCTAAGAAGTCAGCCATAGTAACTGGGCGTGGTGGCTAGTCTCACATCTGTAATCCTAGAGACTCCCAAGGCTGAGGTGGGAGGGTCACTTAAGGCCAGAAATTCAAGACCAGCCTGGGCAATACAGCAACACCTCATCTCTAAAAAAAAAAAAAAAATGTTTTTTTAAATTAGCTGGGTATGGGGTCACATGCCTGTAGTCTCAGCTACTCCAGAGGCTGAGGCAGGAAGATTGCTTGAGCCCAGGAGTCTAACGCTGCAGTGAGCTGATTGAGCCACTGCAGCCTGCGTGACAGAGGAAGACTCTATCTCTAAAAAACAAAACAAAACAAAACAAACAAACAAAATAATAATAAAATAAAGTCAGCCATAAGCAATTCAAAAGGCAAAAGGAAACTGGAAATTTTTTGTAATACATATGACAAAGTACTAACTTCCTTAATGTCCAAACATTATTACAAATCAATAATATAAAGATAAGCAACCCTATAGAAAAAATAAGCAAGGAAGATGAATAGGGCATTTATAGAAAATATACATAATAAACATACTAAAGGTATTTAAACAAACTCATAAAAAATGTAAATCAAACTAAAAAATAGCATTATACATGCAACATATAAGCTAAAACTAAAAACATAATTATCTATGCATAGTAAAGTACTCAATTACTGCTAGTGGGAATATACTAACATAGTAACTAAAAAAGAAATTTGGGCATTACAGTTCCGCTATGGCAGTTTAAGCCCACTATAGCCTATTTCTCCTATTCAATACAACTAAAAACTCTGGACAAAATACACACAATAACTATCTGAGAACTCTGAAAAGTAAACAAAAGCAGTCTATGAAGAAAAATAAAATATTTTTGGTTTTTCAAAAAATCAGAGAGGCAACCACATAGGAGTAAGTTTGACACTTCTTTTTTCCCTTTTCCATTATAGCTGTGCCCAGTGCTGGTCCCAGCCACAAAGACATGGCAAAGCAGTGGCAGAAGTGACTAAAATTACAATTAAAAAAAAAAGGCTTTTCTAAACAGATGAACTAGGAAAGGGAGCCTTTGAGGACTAGAGAATATGGAAAGAATTTTGGAAAGAAAAGAGCTAAAAAAAAAAGGGGGGGATTCCCTAACCCTGTATATAAACAAACTCAAACAAGTGTTGGGCTCTCCCCTGAGTTGTGGCCTACATGGTAAAATCATCAGACAAAAACTTTAAAGCAGCTTGTATTTTCTAACAAACAGAATGTGGAAGAAGTGACAGGATGTCACTTCCGAGATTAGATTATAAAAAGGCAGTGGCTTGTATCTTGGGGACTTAGAGGAAGCCAGCTGCCACAGAGGGAGGCAGCTCTGTACAGAGTAAACATGAAAAATCTTCTCAGGTCCGCCAACAACTCACACAAGTTTGAAAGCTCATCCTTCCCCAGCAGAGCATGGAGATTACTGCAACAACAGACTGACAAAACGGCACCTTTGAAAAACCCACAATTAACATCACACTAAATGGTGAAAGACTGAATTTCATCCCCCACAAGACCAAGAACAAGGCAAGAATGTCCATTTTCACTTTTATTCAGCATTATTCTAGATGTTCTAGCATTGTATTAAGACCAAATAGATGAATAAATAAAAATTGGAATAGAAGTAAAACTGTCCTATTTGCAGATGATATGATTGTTTACATAAAACATCCTAGGGAATCTGTAAAACTATTAGAATGAATGAATTAGCAAAACTGCAAGATATAAGTTAATATTTAGAAATAAATTGGGCCAGGTGCAGTAGCTTACTGCTGTCATCCTAGCACTTTGGGAGGCCAAGGTGGGCAGATTGCTTGAGGTCAGGAGTTTGAGACCAGCCTGAGCAATACCTTGTCCCTACAAAAAATAGAAAAATTAGCCAGGCATGGTGACGTGCACCTGTAGTCCTAGCTACTCGGAAGGCTGAGGCAGGAGGATCCCTTGAGCCCAAGAGCTTGAGGTTGCAGTGAGCTATGATGATGCCACTGCACTCTAGCCCAGGGGACAAAGCGGGACGCTGTCTCAAAAAACTAAATACATACATACATACAACAATTGAGCATACTGTGCAAGTACATAGAATATAATCAAGAAGTATAAGTTCAATTTCTGGTTCTACCTTTTGGTAGGGGGAAAAAACTTGGTATTTGGAGACATATATATATATAAAAACTGTCCCCTGTGAGATATTTATTAATCAACCCACTTTGGCCACATGTTTTCAGTAATTTCTAATTTGTTACATACTAACTTCTGGATATAATACATAAATTTTAGTTTCTATTCTAATTCCAAATTATATAAATGCAAAATACTTAAAGCAAACAAAAGACACAATGTATTTCTCAAGGAGAAATTACAAGCACTAAACTAGCTGTGATAATTTATTATTATTGACACCATTCCTACTACAAAGTGTATGTTCTTGCATTTAGTTGCAGCGCATTACATAGATCGCTTTTTGCAATTAACCTTCAAAAGGAATTAAATATTAATGAGTGTGCCAGATACAATTATGAGAAATAAGACATTCAATCTGAATAATGGAGAAAGAAACATCTACTGCAACACATGACATTTGAGATATTAGAAATATATTTAAACTACCTTAACAGTAAGAATTTTTTTGTCTTCAATTTTGTTTATCACCTTCAACTTAAAGAAACTCACTACCTTTGCTATCATTTATTTGGGTATAGAGAAAATATGGATAAAGAATGTGTATCTGCCAACACCATATATTAAAAATAATTTTTAAGATATTAGGTATTCATTTAATGGCAATATTAGCACTTTTAAAAAATAAAGTAACATTTAGCTCAGCAAATCCCTAATTCATTAAAAAAATCACACATTATATATAATTTCTAATTGCTCATTTGTATGTGTGAGCACACACACAAGAATCAGAAGTTAAAAATTAAAATAACTCCTCTGTAAAAGTATTATGTACAGCTGGGTGAGGTAGCTGACACCTGTAATCCTAGCACTCTGAGAGGCCAAGGTAGGAGGATCGTGAGGATCCTGAGGTCAGGAGTTTGAGAGTAGCCTGAGCAAGAGTGAGACCCCGACTCTACTAAAAATAGAAAAAATTAGCCGGGCACGGTGGCACCTGCATGTAATCCCAGCTACTCAGGAGGTTGAGGCAGGAAGTTCTCTTGAGCCCAGGAGTTGGAGTTTGCAGTGAGCTAGGATGATGCCACTGCGTGCTAGCCCAGGAGGCAAAGCGAGACTCTGTCTCAAAAAAAAAATATTATGTACAATTTTTTCTTTTTTCAAAAATGTTTTTATTATTATCCTCTACCATCTTTTCAATAAAACAAAATAGACATCTTTAAAACAAAACTATCTTACAACTAAAAATAAAATGCAAATGTCATATAATGAAATAACATAATATTATAAATGCAATATATTATAAAGTACAAAATTCTATTTCTAATGCCAAATAGTATAGAAATAGACCTTTAAGTGGTCCTCATATAGCATCTGGCATGTCACACTTCACCAGTCCTATTACTTTTTAAAGCTTTTTCCCCCATATCTTCTATTGCAAATCCACTCTACATCAGTAGCAAGAAATAACGTCAAATAAAACAACATATTTTGGTAACATTTTCTGAACTATTACCAAAAATATGATGCTTTGTTTGTTTAGAAACAAGTTAGTTATTGCCAGAAAATAAACACTGTAGAATTATTTCTGAAGATATTAGACTTAACATTGGTAGATTTCAAGACATTGCATTACAATGAGATGAATTGTTTCTAAGTAAATCAGAGTTAGTGCTAGATGCAGTTTGCTTCAGTTTACCTGAAATTAGAATAGCAGGCTCATTAAATATATATAAATCAATGATGCAGAGGCACTGCACCATATTGATGGAGCTCTCATTAATTTTCAATGATATAGCCACTTTCATATTTGTGTTCTAAAAAAGAAACTGAGTGAAGTATACAATCATTTGTCTTCACCTCAAAATTCTGTTTTTTACCTGTTCCAACTTAGCAAATGAAAGGAAAAGCTAACACTCCAAAACATCTCTCATGAAGTCTTTTAAATTTTACATTTTCTTGCCTTTTTGGAGAGCATACATATATTTGCTTATGCATGTATCTAATGTATATTTGTTGATATACAACATAAAAAGCATTAAAAATTAAAAATACTATAAAATAACTTATCCTTCAAATCATTCCATTGCATAAACAATACAATTCATTTAGGCTTCCTAATTGGCATTGATTATAACTCAAAAACCAAATTCTATGACATAGTTTATCATCAATCAAAAACAAAGCTATGGCAAAATACAGGATTGGCTAAAAAAAATTATTGAATGTTTAAAGTTGTTTTTTATTTTAAACTAGCATCCCGGAAACTAAAGTATAAAGAGAAAATTGTTCTAAGTAGATCAACCTGATTTTGGTAATGCTATAACATTTTCATTTTATGCATAAAATGGGTTTGAGCTACAATCTGGTTACATGACATTAGTAAAAATTTTATTTAGCACACATGTGATCAAAGTTTAGTTGAATAATTTCTAACTTAGATTTACATGAAAGGAAGAGATAGGAGCTAGCCAGTTGGGCTATGCAACCACATATCCTTTTTTGGGCTTCGGTTTCACCACCTGTTAAAAAAAAGGGCGTGGGCATAGAATACAACTAGAAAGATGATTGCTAAACTCCTTCCAATTTGAAATTAACTGAGTCTGCCAATCCTATCAACCCTTTTAATAAAACAAATGGCACTTTGTAGCCTATACTCTTGCACAAGCTTCCATCCTAAGCCTGAGAGCCAAATCAAACAACACATTCTACTTTCCTAAAAGGATTTCAGAAGCTGATTTGGACAAAATCATTTATGGAGTTGGAACCACCCAAACATTTTTGTTCCCTTGATTCTTAACTTTCAAAACCTTTATCAGTTTAAGATGCATCCACCAAAATAAATTGCTTCCCCAAAAGGCCCTTTTCCTAAATCAGCACAACAGCTACAATTAGGTTGTAGGATTTCAGGTTTTTCTTTCTTTAATAAATATTACTTTTTTTTTAACAAATAGCTTATTTAACAAAGAGCAAAAAGCCCACTTTCATATCTTAATTACAAAGAATATTTTTATAATTCTAAACTTTCCTTCTCTTCCTTGTAAAAGAAAAAGAGACAAAGTGATTTCCTTCTAATAATTCAAAAGAAGAGCTAACATACCATAAAACTAATGGGGCAGAAACCATATCTGCCACTTTCACTGTTGTATTCCTGGCACTGTTTTCAAAACTCCTTGAGTACAAAATTTACTTAGATAGCTAACATAAAATACAGGTTCTTCCTTGGAAAGATCTATATGGTAGGGCCCAAAAATTTGTATTTTAAAGAAGCACCCCAGATGATTCTTAGGATAAGGCAAGTTTGGGAATCAATGGCCTGAAACATTTATTGAGTATATGAGAAAGACTGCAAACATATTTATTAGTAAACATCAACAACTAATAAATTACTGTTATCTCACATTTTTCTTTGAATATAGGGTTAACACATTTGAAACCAGAAGAAAATCATTAAAATCCCTAGGTTTAATTTTCATTCAATTATTCTGTTTGCTGTCTCAGGGACCAGTTGCTAAGTAAATAGGAAGTAAATTACCAAAAAAGATTCCTGAAATTTAACCTAAAAAACTATATTTTTTTGCATTTAAAATACTAAAAATAACTCTGTATGGTTGATTACCGAGTTACTTGACTCTTAAATTTACTTGAACTGCATCTCATCTAATCCTCATAGTAACCCTGTGAAGTAAACTCATTGTACAGGTGAGAAAACAAAAATTTAACAAGAATGACTAAATTTCCCTAAATCTCACAGCTAATAATAAGTAGCAAACCTAGGATTCAAACTCAGACAATCAGACTATATCATTACATCACATTTGTTAAACATACATTTTATGCCCATAGCAGAAAAAAAGCAATGAGAAAAATTAATTCTGTTTCTATTTGTACTTTTATGCCAAAAGGAAACTAATGTGCTATTGTTTGGGGTTCTTACAGAATAAAATAATTTGCATTTTAACAAATAAGCTTGAATATGTACTACATAGCTGAAACTTATCTGTTTCAATTTTGGAGTACAAATTTGAGAATAAAACTTCCAGGGAAAGGGATCCTAAAGAGTATCCATGAAGCCAAAGATCCTATGAAACTTTTTGATATCTGCAGGTAGAACTTCATAAAAGGTTTCCTCTAAAACAGAAAACTATATATAGTTATGTGCCACATAAGAATGTTTTGGTCAAAGACAGATCACATGTACAACAGTAGTCCCATAAGGTTATAATGGGGCTGAAAAATTATGTCCTAGCCATCCTAATGTCATAGTGTTACTCATATGTTTGTGGTGATGCTGGTGTAAACAAACCTATTGTGCTGCCAGTCATATAAAAGTATAGCACATACAATTATACACAGTACATAATACTTGATAATGATAATAAATGACTAAAATTACTGGTTTATGTATTCACTATACTATACTTTTTTTTCTTGTTTTACAGTGTATTCCTTCTAATAATAAAAAAGTTAACCATAAAACAACCTCAGGCAGGTCCTTCAGGAGGTATTCCAGAAGAAGGCATTGTTATCATAGGAGAGATGACAGCTCCATGCCTGTTACTGCCCCTGAAGACCTTCCACTGGGAAAAGAGATAGAGGTGAAAGACAGTGATATGGATGATCCTGACCCTGTGTAGGCCTAGGCTAAGGTTTGTTTGTGTCTTAGTTTTTAATAAAAAAAAGTTCAAAAAAGTAAAAAATAAAATATTTTTAAAATAGAAATTGAAAAAAAATACTTATACAATAAGAATATAAAAAAAGAAAATATTTTTGTACAGCTGTAAAATGTGTTTGTGTTTTAAGCTAAGGGTTATTACAAACAGTTAAACATTTTTTAAAAAATTTAAATTTATAAAGTAAAAAAGTTACATAAGGTAGGGTTAAGTTATTATTGATGAAAAATCTTTTTATAAATGTAGTGTAGCGTAAATGCAGTGTTTATAAAGTCTCTACAGTAGTGTACAGTAGTGTTCTAGGCCTTCACATTCACTCACCACTCACTCACTGACTCAGCCAGAGCAACCTCCAGTCCCGCAAGCTACATGTGTGGTAAGTTTCCTATACAGGTGTACCATTTTTTATCCTTTATACTGTATTTTATTGTACCTTTTATATGTTTAGATACACAAATGCCATCGTGTTACAATTGCCTACAGTATTCAACACAGTAACATGCTGTACAGGTTTGTAGCCTAGGAACAAGAACAATACCATCTATGTTTGCATAAGTACACTCACTCGAGGTTCACACAACAGTGAAATCACCTAACAACATGTTTCTCAGAACATATCCCCATCATTAAGCAACACACTTTATACACACACACACACACACACACACACACACACACACACACACATAGATATACATGAAATGAATCTTAAAAAAGGATTCCCAGTGTAGACTTAGGGAAGAATAGAGTGGAGATAGAGCTATGTATACACCTACAAAAAGAAACACTACAAATAACATAATTACTAAATATTGCATAAACATAGTTTTAAAGGACTATAACATTAAGTTATGATCAATAAGAAAAGGAAATGAAATAAGAATATTAGCACACACTGCATCTTAAAGACTAAAGTATACTAACAGTCATTTTTAGTCAAACCAAAAAAAATATATTACAGCCATAAAATAACCAGTCCATGATAAAAAAATATTCTGTATAAAGTGATCAGCACCCTCCCTTATATTGGAAAAGAAAAATTATAGCTAATAAAAATAATTAAAATTGTAATATTTTATGAAAGAGTTTTATTAATGATGTAAGGTTAAAGAAAAGACTAAGGCTACTGATTACAATGATTTTCTAATTAATTATTAAGTTAAATTACCCAAATTTTAAGAGCTTGATGGGGGCTGGAAATTATTTTAAACAAATGAACAAATCAAAGTTATATGGCTGGAACACAACTGGCCAGTCGATGGCAAAACTAGAACCTCGGTCTTCTAAGTCATGATTCAGTGTTCTTTCTACTACTCAGTCTGTCTCTGGATTATTAAAATACATGGGACACCAACTCTTACATATGAAGTGAAAGCAAAAAACCACAAACCTAGGTAGTATAGCCTATTATACACCTAGGGCTAAGCTATATGGTGTAGCCTATAGAGCACAAAATCTTGAGATCTTCATTGTAATTATCATTCAGAAGATATGAGATGTCAATTCTCTAGAGCTGTTCTGAGCAGTTCTGCTAATCAATTTAAAACACTCCAATTTAAAAAAAAAGGAATGGTTAGAAAAGTTTGTGGAAGAAGCTAAGGTAGTAAGAAAAAGTAAGCAGAAGTACAACAGAAAAGAAATGTTAAAGAGACACAAGTAATTCTGAGGTAAAGAAAATAAACATGAACACATAGAACTGAGAAAATCTGCAAGATTACAGGACAAAGTAAATGGCTTAACAATAGTAAGGTCAGCTTTTGCTAACAAATATGATGGAGTAACTGATGCTAGACTAGTCTTCCTACCATAAGCAACCATAAGACAAACAAAATGTTTAAGATAATTGTTTACAGGCATTAGACAACAGAAGGACAAGACATCCCTGAGAAATGGGAAACTCACAAAGTGAGCCCTACAATACCCTCAGCTTTCTACCTGGGAACAATTGCTATAACCATGGCCCAGAAAACAAGAGTGTAGGAAGGGCACAGTGGTTGTTGAAGCTCAATAGGCAGAAATAATAGTTCAGGGCAGTTGATGTGGCTGAAATCTGCAAGGCAGAGAGGTTAGAAGGCACGTGGTATTTTCCCATAAATCCTTAGCCAAGGAATAGGCTGCACATGTGCAGGGCAAAACCAATTAAGGCATAAAAGAGAGTGACTAAGAGAAGAATAGATACTAGAAGTTAAGGAGTACCTGATATCTTTGGAATTCCTACCAACCAGAGCAAGGAAATCACATTAACACCTTATTAACACCTCAGACATCCAGTTGAGATACCAAAAATGCCTCAACTAAGAGTAAGAACCACATCCTAGAATAAGACATTCTAGACTCACCCTAACAAAGACTAAAATCAAGCCCCACAGGTTTTTTAAGGGATGAAAAGTTTGTCGGTTGAGTTACACTAAAGTAAGGAAACACAATGGGTTCTCCACAGATCCATTCTAGCAAAGAATAAAACCAAGCCTACACAAGTTCAAGGTAATCATCCAGTACTTTGAACTACCTACAAGAATTTTTAAAAATCAACACTTTTCACAAAAAGATAAAATCCAGGATCTCTATAATGTACCACCTACAATTAAAAAGTACTAAATATACAAAAAAAATTATATTAAAAGAACAAAAAATATGACCCATGGTCCAGAAAAAAAGTAGTCAATAGAAAGTAACCCTGAAATAGCCAAGACGTTGGATCTAGCAGACAGAAACCTTAAGATTAGCTATTATAAATATTTTAAAGGAATTAATGCAAAATATGTTCAAAGAATTAAAGGAAAATATATTCAAAGAACTGAAGGAAAATATGATCTGCTTGATTGTACAGATAGGAAATCTCATCAGACAAACGAAAACTATTTAAAAAAACCAAAATAGAAACTCTAGAAAAAGTACAACAAATGAAAAGTCTACTGAATAGGCTTAACAGAAGATTGGAAATGGCAGATCAAAGTCTGTCTTCAAAGTCTGTCTGAAAGCATATAATTTAAAAAATAGGGAGAAAAAATATATAAGTAAAGTTAACTTCTCAACAGAAACAATAGAGGCCAGAAAACAAGGATATGGTATCTTTCAAGTGGTAAAGAAATGTGAACTCATAATTCTATATTGAGCAAAAATATCTTTCAAACAGTAGAGTAAAAACACTTTTGGATAAATAAAATCTGGGTGAATTAGTCACCAACAGACCTACACTACAAGAAATGCTAAAGAATGTTCTTCAGGCAGAAGGAAATCAATACAACTATAAAATCAGATCCAAAGTAAGGAAGGGCACCAGAAATAGTAAATAAGTAGGTAAACATAAAAGACAATAGTATTTCACCACATCATACCTGCTAGAATGGCTATAATCAAAAGATAGTTAATAACAAGTGTTATCAACTATGTAGAGAAACTAGAACCTCCATCCACTGCTGGGGGGAAGCGTAAAATGGTGCAGCCACTTTGGAAACAGTCTGACAGTTCCTCAAATGGTTAAACATAGAGATATATGATCCAACAATTCTACTCTTAAGTGTACGCCTGAAAGAAACAAAAACATTTGTCCATACAAAAACTTGTACACTAATGTTCATACCAGTACTCACAATAGCCAAAAAGTGGCTATTGTGAATAGCCAACAACACAAATGCTCTTTAACTGATAAATGGATAAATAAAATGGGTATATCCATACAATGGAATAGTAATCAGCAATAAAAAAAAAAAAATGAAGGGCCAGGTGCAGTGGCTCATGCCTATAATCCTAGCACTTTGGGAGGCCTAGGTGGGAGGACTGCTTGAAGCCAGGAGTTCAAGATCAGCCTGAGCAACATGGTGAGATCCCATCTCTACAAAAAAAACAGACAAATTAGTTGGGCATAGTGGCATGTGGCACACATGCCTGTAGTCCCAACCATGTAGAAGGCTGAAGCAGGAGGATCTCTGGAGCCCAGGAGTTTGAGGTTGCTATGAGTTATGCTGATGCCACTGCACTCTAGCCCAGGCAACAGAATGAGATACCTGTCTCAAAAAAAAAAAAAAAAAAACCTACATATCCTTAAAGACAATTAAATGTTTAAAGCAAAAATAACAACATTGATCATATATAGAAGTAAAGGATACATAATACCTAGAGAAACCACTAAAATAATAATAAAAATAATAGTAAAGAGATATTTTCTATTAGGCCAATACTTAAATATATCTAATTAATTCAAAATAAGGAAGGAAAGGAGCAAGAACAAAAAACAAAAGGGATAAATGGAAAGCAAATAGACTTAAATCCAGTGATATCAATAATTAGATATAAGTACACAAAACATCAATTAAAAGGCAGAGATTGACAGGCTAGATAAATGCCAAGACCCAACTATGTGCAGTCTAACCACAGATAAGACACACATTGGTTGAAAGTAAAAGGATGGAAAAAGATATACTATCAAACAGTAAGCATAAGAACGCTGACAGCGCCATATTAATATGAGACAGAAACTTCAGGACAAAGAATATCACAGGAGACAAAGATGTTGTAAAATCATTTCACAACAATAAAAAGAAAAATTCATCAGGAAGGCATAACAATCCTAAATATGTATGTAATAATACAGCTTCAAAATACATGAAGTACGATCAAAAACTAAAGAGAGAAATTGCCAAATCCACAATCATAGTTGGAATAATTGATAAAACGAGTATAGATATAGAAGGTCTGAGTAACACTATCAACCAAACTGACCTAATTGACATTTATAATTTTATAATACACTATAGCCAACAGCTACAGAATATACATTCTTTTCAAATGTTCACTGATTATTCACAAAGACAGGCTATATGCTGAACCATAAGTTTTCAAAAAATTTTAAGAGATTGAAGTTTTACAGAGTATACTCTTACCACAACAGAATAAAATTGGAAATTAATAACAATATATCTAATAAGTCCCCTTTTCTAAATCTCCCACCTAAAATGAGTCTTTTCCTAATTTTTCTCCCCAGAGGAGGTGCTGTGTCCCAATCTGCACAAAGGTATAAAATAAGACCAGTGTACTCATTAAAAGGAATGATTTAATACCACTTATTAATTGTTCTTATGATAAATTCAACCTGAACATATAAAACTTCTAAATATAACTAACAATTTAGAGGAAATATAGAGAACAGAGGGACATATATAACAACAATATCACAGATATGCAAAAAGCAAAATTCAAACTCTTCAGGATAACTCTTCAGAATAAACTATCTAGTAACAACACTAAGGAGAGAGAAAGAAATGGAAAAGAGAAGAAAGAGAGAAAGATCTTAAGTAAATATGGCAAAATATGGACTTTCACATTAGGATGGTAAGTATATGGTTTTGCTTACCTAGTACTTTGTGTCTTGTATATGTTTAAAATGAAAAAAAGTAGATTTGGTAAAATCAGATATATATAAAGGTTCCAGAGACTGGTTTTGCCAAGAATGGTTGGAACAGAAATTAAATTATTAAAGACTATGGTTAAATGAGAATTAGATATAACTGATTCCATCTAATTCAATATGCCTTCAGAATTATATAGAAGGCTCATTTACTGAAATAGGAGTCTTGGTAAAGAAAAAAAATTACCCTTTTTTGTAACTGAGACAAAGTTCATCCTTGAATTGAAAAAAGGAAAAAAAAACATGAAATCAAATCTTCTATGTGCATGCAATCGATTCATTTGTGTACTTGCTGGACTGAATTTATACATAAGGGAATATGCTTCCTCAATTGCTAGTAGCTAAGGAAGAAAGGTCTTTTCATGATGTTTCCCCTCTTTATTTTCTCTTTCTGCTCCCATATTTTTTCCCATAAATAATGTCCCTAATAGCCGGGCGCGGTGGCTCACGCCTGTAATCCTAGCACTCTGGGAGGCTGAGGCGGGCGGATTGCTCAAGGTCAGGAGTTCAAAACCAGCCTGAGCAAGAGTGAGACCCCGTCTCTACTATAAATAGAAAGAAAGAAATTA
>CAUYRT010053319.1:0-20433 GCA_963574885.1 Lepilemur ruficaudatus
TGCAGACAACTATGACTCAAGACAGAATCATCACGGATAAGTAGAATTGTAAAAGCCTCCCTCAGTAGCTCAGAAGAAGCGACTTATTCTGCTGGGGAAAATTAGATGAAGCATCATAAGGAAGTTGACTTTTGAGCATTCTATTCTCATAGAAACTCATGCCAGTAACACACAAAGGGGAGATGGTGTTCAGATTATAAGCAACAGGCGGGAGCACTGCACACAGTCTTGGAGAGCCAGGGCTGTTGTCCTTCCGTGCTTATACATAGAATGGAATGATTCCAGGGGTCTAAGGATGACCGCCTTTTCCCTTACCCTCATAAAAGGATCTCCCTTACCTGTTGTTCGTGTTGCCTGAGAATTCTTTGTAAGGAACAAAGTCTTTCAATCCATAATTAAGGCTAAGGTCAAAAATGCAAATATTCCTTGGAACAGGAAGAGAACAGTTTACAACAAGGAGTAAATGACTGCTCATTCAGCCTTTCATAGAGGCAAGTCGTGACAGAAGGAAAATGCAAGATGAAAGGGAGGCCCCAGGTGCACAATGCCGAGAGAAGGCTGCTATGGCCTTACACCCAGAAAGGCAAGAAAAGAGAAGATAGGACCACACCGAGACCAGCAGCTCCTGTGTCACCTGTGGGGCTGGAAGCTCACAGTGATATTCCTACAGGTGCCAGGCCCCCCCACTAGGAAGTCAAATGAGCAAATTCCAGCCCCTCCCTGACTCTGTCTGAGCACATCTGAGTTCTAGCGGACTGAACTTAGGTGGGGACATAACCTGAGACTGGAGGAGAGCCTCCCCCTGTCAGTGGGGATCAGCCTTTCACTGAGAATCAAATCAGGTCATAAAAAGTAAGGAAGTGTTTTGGCTTAGTATCTTTTGTGGCAATAATGGGATATAACAAATTCAAGCACTTAAAAATAAACTTTTATCATTGTTCACAGGTGCATGGTGTGATGGTTAAATTTATTCATCAATCTGGCTGGCTTATGATGCCCAGTCATCTAGTCAGATAGCAGTCTAGATGTCCTAGAAGGTCCTTTTTAGATGTGATTAACATTTATAATCATATTTTAAGTAAAGTAGATTACTCTCCGTAATATGGGTGGCCTTCAATCAATCTGTTGAAGGTCTTAAAAGCAAAGACTGAGATTTTCTGAAAAAGAAGGAATTCTGCCTCAAGACTGCAACATGCACACCCTGCCTGAGTTTCCCACCTACTAGACCACCTTGCAGATTTCAAATTTTCCAGTCCCCACAATTTTGTGAGCCAATTCCTTACAATCTCTCTCTCTCTCTTTCCCCTGCCCTTCTGTGCGTGTGAGCTATTGGTTCTGTTTCTCTGTAGAACCTGATTGATACACACGGTCAGATGGGCATTCTTTGGGTCCCAGCTAAGCTCACTCCTGTGCCTGCATATGTGGTCCTGCAGTCTCCATGGGACTCTCCCCTGCGTGGCTATGGGATGCACACTGCTGGTATCCCAGCTCTAGTGGGCTCAGACTTGCTCTCAGGTCTCAGTGCAGGTGGAGAAGCAAGAGAGGGAATAGAAGGCCTCTGGAGGCCTCGCTTCAGAGCCAGTGCACCATCACTTCCACCAATTCTATCAGACAAAATGAGTCACAAAGGCCAGTTCCGATTTAGGGGGTGGCAGATAGACTCCGCCCCTTGATGGGAAGAGTGACAAAGGCACAGTGCAAAAGGTGTGGATTCAGAGAGGCCACAGTCTCAATAATAATGAAGTTATGATCTGTGTAACATAATTTGATGACTACCAACCCCTCTGGTTGACGAAGGGCTTGTGGCCGTCCTCTGAGTCTTCCCTGAGTAATATTTGCAGCCCAGCTGTGAAAAGGTGTGAGTGCTGTTAGGCCAAAGTTCCATGAACATCATAATATATTGATTTTATAAGTCTGTGTATTGGTACAGCACTCAGCAGTTTGCAAGGCATTTTGACATTCGTTGTCAGCTTTGATACACGAGACCAGTGAAATGCTAACTGCATGGAAGGAACTAAGAGGGGAATAAACTGAAGGGAGAGGGAGGGAGAAAGAAAGAATGGAGCTGAGGCTTAGAAGCATTTGACCTAAAGACCAATACCAGGAAGAGTATTCTGTGGAGGGTCCTGTGAACCGGGGGACAATTCCGAATTAGATTTGGAGAGGGATAGTGAGTAGATGAAGACGACGGATGATATAAGGAGGAGTATGTGGCACCAACTCCTGGAGCAAGGGAGCAAAACCATCTCTTTGGAAGATGAATTTAAGGAAGGAAGTCTTCATAGGTGTAAATGAAAGTACATTAAATGTGGATGTGTTTTTACTTCTTTGGAATACATTTATTTCTACCTCTCTCCTCTTTCTTAGAGAAGGGGAGCGATGGTGAGGGAATAAGAGATATAGAGAGAGAGAGTACAGGCAGGTCAGGGAGGGAGTCAGCTGGGAATGCCAGGGGCCGGGGCTCCAGTGAACCTGAGCTTGCTGTAGCCAGCAGCTGGAAAAACAAGAGCAGCCCTGAGATAGTCACAGGCAAGCTTCACTCTGGAATGGCGAGAGACTGAGGCAGATGTGTTGAGTGTTTGAATATCACTGTCCCAGTTGGCGTGATGATGGAACTCCCCTAACAGCTGTCCCCAGAGGAAGGTCAAGTGTTAAAAATGTACCCAGGATAGAACTGTCTGATCACAGCAAGCAGGCTTTTTCAATTGCTCAGGAATATCAGGACAGCAGTTTGATATTTATTAAACATCAGCAGGGTATCCAGTAGAGTACCAATCCCCAGGAAAGCTCAGGCCCCCACCCGGAGAAATCTTAAAGGCGCAGAGCAACCCAGGGTCTGGGCAGCCTCCGTTACTATAAGGTCAGCCTGAACTTTCATGAGGCTGTCACTGCAAGCAGGGAAAGAGTCTGCTTTTGGAATGGGATGTCTGACTAACTGCCACCTTCTTGGAAACTTTTCTACAGTCAGCCATCAGAAAGAACGCAAGATGCTCAAGCCAGGACTAAGCACTTTCCAGAGGGCAGAGTGTGAAAGGGGATTGGAAATGCATGGCGTTAGGAAGCAACAACCACCACAACCCACCCATTCAGCATCTCTGCCAGCCGCACATATCAGCGAAAGTCGCCAGGTGAGAGGGAGACCAGGGCAGAGAGAGGAAAAGATTAGGCTAAGTGAAATCGACCAGGAAGTCCATATAAGAAAGCCCAAAGAAAGAGAAGTAATTTGGAAAAATATATCCATTGCCACAGACCAAAATAAATGTGACCACAATATGATCCTGGGAAAGAGCACAACACTGGGGATTAGAAGAAATCAGTTCAAATTCTGGGTCTGCCACGCACTAGGTGTTACTCTCCATAGTAGTTTCACCCTGGTCAATGGGATAATCCGCTAACTCATGATTATTCTGAGCATCAAGGGAACAAAGACGTATGAGCGTGCCTAGTGTATATACCTATGGGTATGCCTATCTAGCGTATAGACCTATGAGCGTGCCTAGTGTATATACCTATGGGTATGCCTATCTAGCGTATAGACCTATGAGCATGCCTAGTGTATATACCTATGGGTATGCCTATCTAGTGTATAGACCTATGAGCGTGCCTAGTGAGCTATAATATGGCCACTCTAACGTTCATGTCCATTAATTGGGATTACGATTATGTTTGATAAAAAGATGATTCTGACACATATTTGCATGCTCATTAAAAGGTACGAAGATGCTGATGCTATAACTGTAGCAGTCACTGCTGAGAAACCTTCAGAAGTCTAGATCTGTCAAAAAGAAAATTACAGAAACATGACGCAAGCAGACCTGCCCTCCCTCTAAAGCTGGTAAGAAAAATGGAAATCGGACTATATCCTTAGCAGGAATGTTCCTTTTACTCCTTCAAACTCAGAATTTCTTCTTGCCAACTCTCAAACCTGCTCTGAGACAAAGCAGAGATCACAGTTTATCTCTTGGGCTTTCAATATCCCCCACTGGTATGGACTGAAAAACTGAGACGCATGGAAATACAAAGCTTGCACAAACCCGGGCCTTCCGGAAGCAACCAGGCCTTTTCCCCAAGAGAATGCCCCTCAGAAAGCCCAAGCTCCAGGCCAGGAGCAAACCACAGAAAAGATGTAAAATATTAAACAAATAAAGACCAAGTAGGGAAAAGAAAAAGATCATATTCTGAGGCATATTTTCGAAATAAGAGAGATAAATTCTGAAAATGAAACAGGTTGGGAGAACAAGACAAATGCTGACATAAAAATGAAAAGAAGACAAATTTCTTCTCATAGAAATATAGAAAGTCAAACTCTAAAATGTTAGACAATGGTTGAAGAAAAGGTAAAACTGGGAGAGGAAGATAAACACCAAAGGGCAATAAATCACAGAAATAACACTTCTGAGGATTTTTGTGAATAAAACACACCCTACGAAGCAAGCCTGCTGGAGTAAGACAAATGCAATGTGACTAACAAATGCAGATATCACGACAAGGAGGGACCCGCTGTTGGGAAGATAAATGCCACCTCACCCTGACCCGCCCACCACCTTCCCCAGCGAACCCACTTACATGCAAATCCCTGAATGCCGCCTTTGGCGTGCTCTCTAGTCTTTCTACGCAGTACATGAGTGGAGGTCACCTCTCCCTTACCTGATAGTGGCTCTCCTTTACTTTGTGACAGCTGGGCACAGTCCCGGTAGGAGAGGCTGTTCTCCTTCTGTCACTGATAATTTCTCCCTCAGAAAAATCTGGGATCCTGCACTTTTATTCCCAAATCCAAGTCTTGTGACACAGAGGTGAGCAACTTTAAATGCGGTGTGCATCACCATGCCACTGCCCCTGCCCCAAGCCCTCTCTCCCTGCCTCGCCATGGTGCCATCGGAATCAAGCCTCTGGGTTGGAGCTTGTCACCAGAACTCCACTATGACAGTCCCTGCACAAGAGGGAGAAAGAATCGCTTGTAACAATGAAATCAAGGCAGGCCTTGAAGTCACACATTCTAACACTTTGAAACTCTACAGAAGCACAGGTAACTGTGTGACCGTGAACTCGTCGTGGAAACATTCTGCGGTTCCTCTGCCTCATCTCTGAGATGGGAGTAATACTTAATATTCTGGGGTAACTGGAAAAACACATGCGTAAAACATCTAACTGCCCTTAGGACTCAAAAACGATAGCTTGTGCATTTCCCTGCCCTTGGTTCAACACAATCGCAATTTTCTCCTAAATGTTGGATCTGGGTCTCGATGGTCTGGGTCACTGGCCCCACAGAAAGGTCAGAGGCAGCAGAGGTTAGGATGGGCAGGAGCCGTACCTCACGCCCAAAGCAGGAATGAGCCCGATTAAGGAGATGTGCAGGCATTCCAGAGCACAGCGAAGACCTCCTGCCCAACCTGTCTCACACGTGCAAATTTACCGCAGGCTTTCCATCAAAAAGCTCAGACTTGGCTACGGGGCATAAATAACAGAATGGTGAGGCTACTCTCTTTGTGGAACACGTTTTACTTTGGGAAGTAGTTTCATGCCCATTATCTAACACGATCATAGCCACTCTGCAAAGTGAATGGAGCAAGGATGGTTCATCTCATTCTCATGCCTGAGAGACCTGAGGCCCAAAGAGGTTGTTTGACCTGCCCAAGGGCATACAAGGCCATGCAACCAGCAGGTGGCAACTAGTAAATGGCTCCACGTCTACAGCAGAGGATGCGGCCCCTCCCAGGCATGGCCGTTTCTCTGCAAAGGGAAGTATTCACTTGTGCTTCATCAAGAGAACTCTTAATGCTAAAAATACCTCATGCAAATAACTCCTTGTGGGAAGGTAATATAAAACCAGACGATCAGTGAGGGAGTAAACACATTTAGCACAAAAATGGAGAGCTGGGCAGTTGCCTCTCTTCTTGTCACTGAGTGTGGTCTTCAAACCAGCAGCACCGTGGTCACCCATCTGCTTCTCAACATGCAGGATCTTGGGACGTACTCCAGACCCACCGCATCAGATTCTGCATTTTAACACAATCCCCAGGTGATTCATGTGCAGATTAATATTTGAGAAGCACTGGTCTAGAATAATTCAGACAGGAAATTATTTTGCCACTGATACAACCCTGAATTCACCTTGTTAGGGAAGAGCTGTACTTTACTCTGCGGGCCCAAGATGACTGGTAGGATCCACCCACCAAGTTGCCTGCACGCCTGCTCTGAGCATGGCCGCCCACTGTCCAGGTCGATTTGTCTGCCCCGACCCCCGTGGCTTGCCCTGACAAAACATGCCCAAAGAGTCCACAGCCAGGGGAAGCCACCTCAGAAACGGACTTTAAAGAGCTAAAAGAGGAATGAACTAGACATAACCAAGATCATCTTAAAGGTGTCTTGTGTACCTCAAGTCCCAGGGTCCTGTGTTTCTATGCTGCATCCTTGTTGCTTACAGAAGAACCTTTGTTTGCCCTGATATCTGACACTGCTCTGCCCTTTTGACCTATCAACCAAATGGATCTGCATGCACAGCTGACTACCGCCCCAGCTGCTTCTGTCCTGGCTCACCTGGAGAGTCACTCGCAGTTATGGTCTCCACGGGTCACTGTTGTTTGCCCTGCTACATCCGGATCTAGAGGAAGGAATCTCTCAGAATATTCTTGGGCTGACCTAGTTTCTTTTTTTTTGCAAAAATAAGGCAGCTATACCTGGCTCACTCCTAGCAATGTGGGGCCACATTACATCATGTGTGGGGCGGTCTCCAAGGGTCTCACACAAAGGCACACCATTATTGCACAGCATTGTTATCCTATTGCCCCTCAATTAAAATAAGTGGCACTTCAAAATGCAGTAACAGCTGCTCCCAGCAGCGTATCCTTGTAATGCAGTTGTTCTCAGTTTCTCAGTTTTCCTTTCCCTACAGCCTCTTACGTCTTTGTTTAAGCTGTGCTTCACACTCACCATTGTGAAATCCACAGGAATTCAAGATATGAAATGCCCAATCCAATCCAAAACCAAAAAACAGCTCAAGGACAAGGAAAATCCTACACAATTCTCATACTTGGACCCTGAAGTCCCTTTGCCCCAAGAGCATTTTGCAGCAGTAGCTGTGGGCCTCCTGCGATGCAATCAAACCGCAGGCCTCACACGTGGGCCCCAGAAGAAGACATGGCATGCGTTGAACACAACACAACACACCAACTGTGCTCAGCACTGGGGAATATCCAAGCACATCTGACTCAAAAGAGAAGACCTCGTGCTTATTTTCTGTGATATATTTCATGCCATAAAATAGTTAATCTCTCCAATACTGAGACGGAGCAGGGATCCCTCTTAGGGGGGCCCCCCAAGCATGGAAACGAAGGAAAATCTTGAGTGTCTTCAGGGAAGTTTGGCACCTGGCAAGGCTTAAGTGAATGGACAACAGATGAGAACACTGGCGTTCCCCGTGAGCCAGAACAAAAACCAAAAGATGTTTGGAGTTTTTAAGAAACCCCCAAGGATGGAAAATGCACATAAGGGGAAACTGAGGAACTGAACTCCAACCACCATGCTTTGTATTCAATTTTCCCCCTGGGGGCTGGAGGAATCACCCATCTTAACCTTCCTTTCCCCTAATCCGAGAACCTCTGAAAACGCTGGGCCCTCTCGCTTCAGGAGAGCCTGCCTTTTTGGACCAGGCCAGCGCAAAACCTCCATGCATTGATTTACGATTTTGCCTGCCTGCAACATACCTTTGCCTTTGAAATGGCTGCCTTGTAAGCCATTGAGGAGTTAGGGTCTCAAGAGTTAGCTTCCTGTTCTCCCTGCATGGCACCATGCCATCAAAATGCCCCTTTCTCCTGCTGCGACCCTCAGCTCCGGTGTCTTGCTTTGCTGGGCTAATAAGTGGAGCCCAGTCTGATTCAGTAACAATATTGTGTTTCAGAGTAAGAAATCTGTATTTCGGTCTTCCTCCTGTTTTCTGACACATAGCTCCTAAAACCCTGGCGGTAAGTGTCTCTTGTGTGCTAATGAGAGGACTAAACACTGGGGGCTCCTGCATGGCCTCAGGATGGGGGCTGGTTACCAGGAGAACTTTGAGCCTCCACCCCCACATCACCCCCACCCTAGAGGGCTGAATGTTGAGTGGGTCACGGCGGGGCACAAGCATGCCTCTGTTAGGAACCCTCCATGAAACACCAAAGGACAGCGCTCAGAGAGCTGCAGGGCTGCTGACTGCGTGGAGGTGCTGGGAAGGGGCAGTGCCCAGAGAGGGCGGGGACGCTCCAGCCCCTTCCCCCGTGCCTTGCCCTGTGCAACTCTTCATCTGACTGCTCACCTGTGTCCTTTATAGCAAACGTCAGTGAAGCGCCCTCCTGAGTTTTGTGAGCCATTCCTGCAAATGATTGAACCAGAAGAGCCGGTCACGGAAACCAAACCCAGTTTACAGCCAGGTGCTCAGAAGTTCAGGGGCCTAGACTCATGATCAATGTCTGAAGTGGGGACAGACTTGCAGGACTTGTAGGACTGAATTGAGTTAAATCCTGTATCACTCTATTGGTGTCCACTAAAGAACTGCTCGGTGTGTGGGGAAAAAAGTCACACATCACAGGAGTAAAGGGTTGAGAGTATTATGGTGAGCGTGTAGTGAGAGAACAGTCTGTTGAGCTTTTTTCCTATTATCCAGTGTCAAATATAGAAAACATACAGTAATGAAGAGGCACTTGAGGCCAGGAGTTGGAGGCTGCAGTGAGCTGTGGTCGTGCCACCGCACTCCAGCCTGGGCGGCAGAGCAAGACCCTGTCTGTAAATAAATAAATAATCAACAGCGATAGGTCAACTCTCCATACCTTCTATTTTCTTCGCAAACCTCCGATTTCCCCGTCCTCTTTCTTACTCTTGGCTGATAGCCTTGCTTCCCATTTCTCCACGAGCTATCAGAGAACCTCCACAAGCCTGCTTCTTCCCACACCTGAGCCCCTGTGCGAACCACCGATGCACAGGGCGTCTGCTAGCCACGGCCAGCCCCAACCTGGGTCCCAGATCTCATCCCTTCCCCCTTTTGCGTACACCTGTACAACAAAGGTCCCTGGAAGTACCGTCCTTAGGCATTGTTCCCAATTTCTCTTCTTCTCTTCCTTCTTGAACGTTTTCCAGGCTGGCTTTCGCACTCCTGCCCACCTCCAATAAAACTGCTCCTGTCAAGGTACACTGTGGTCAGCATGCGGCTCAATCCAACTTCTAATGTTCAGTGTTCATTTTATTTGATCTGCTGGCAGCATTTGATAGCACCGAACGCCTGTTCCCCCTCAACACACTTTCTTCATAGTCTTCCAGGATTCAAAAGGACATTTTTGGTTTTCTTTTCACCTCACCAGTGGATCTTTCTCAGTTGTCTTCCGGTTCCTCCTTGGCTCCCTGATCTCCATCAGGCCCTGTGTGTCCCAGGACTGGAACCCCGGCCGATGTTCCCCACTGCATCCGTTCGCTGGGGTGGCATTCAGCAGCACGGCTTTCAGTGAGAACACGAATGACACCCACATGCACACAGGCAGCCGGAATCCACGCTAACACCACATCCTGGGCATTTAAAAGGATTCACACTTAGTGAATCACACCTGGCATCCTGCTCCGCCTCCTCAAACCTGTTCCTCTGACAATTGTTAATTGTCATTCCATTAATGATAGCTCATCCTAATGGCAGTTCAGGGCACAGCGTGGTTTCATCTGTGACGTCTTTCTTTCTCTCATACCTTAAAGACAACCTGTTAGAACTTTTATTTTATTTACCATCCAAATATTGAGGACGTGACCACTTTTCATCAGCTACATCCTTCCCACCTGGTCCAAGCCACCATCATTTCTAACCTCCTAAATGACCTCTGGGTTTCTGTCCCTGTTCTCCAGTCTCCACAGCAGCCAGAGTGATCCTTATAAACTATGTTACGTCACATCATGTGTCTACTCAAAGCCTTCTAACAGCTTATCATCTTGCTTAGCAGCTGGGTCAAGTTATTGTTCTCGGGACTCTACACATTCATGAAATGATAACAATAACCGTACATGCCTCATAGAATAACTATGAAAAGTAACTGCAATGCTATCTGTAATATGCCTAGGAGAGTCCCTGGGATATTCCAAAGCTGAGAAATATAAACTATCATCACCATCATCATCATCTTCCCCATCATGAATATATTGATAACACATTTAACCCATAGTATTAATAATACTGCATGTCTATAAATTATAATAATATCTAAAACTAAAACCAGGAATTCTGTTCTACTCTCTGTCCATTTCTTTCTAAAGAGCCAGACTTGAAAATCAGACAATGCACGTCACGAGCGAGCCCTCTTGGGCACGCAGCATCTTGAGGGATAAATAAGATTACTCAGTTGGCAATGAAAGACTCCAGCAGTGGAGACAAACAGATGATGGCAGTGATAATAACAAAGTCTGTGGGGAAAGAGAAGTCAGTGACAACTGGCAGGAATTCAGCTGGGAAATCCATGCTGGGCCAGTCCGCGATCAAGCTATCTCCCTCTCCCCTCTACTGCCGGCTCTGACCCGTGTAGCTCTGCCTCGTGGGTAGGAGACTGTGGTCAGACATCCTTGACATTCCAACTCGACCTCTCCGGTCCCATTTGCTGCCTCACCTCCTCCCCTGGCCTCTGAGCCCCTACTTCTGGCCCTTCCCCAGTCCTGGGCAGCAGGCCACGCTCCTGCAGTGCTGGGCCTACTCTTCCTAGAGAGTGTGTCAGCTCCCCTGTACCAGCTGCCAGAGAGACCCTTAAGAAAAGGCGAGTGTGCCTTTGTGCTGGCATCTGGTTATTTTTTTCCCCTATGTGTGTGGGGGTTTTTTCCCCCGAAATCAACTGTGACCATTTGTCTATTTTTTTTTTTCCTTTCCCATCTGAATGGTGCCACTGATGCAGTGAGAGAGAAAGAGATAAAGAGCCAAAGCCCTGTACACTGTAACGACAGGATGACCCAAGGCTCCAGTGCTGCAGTGGCTTGGAGGAGCCCCCACCCTCTCTCTCAGTCAGCCATTGCCCCCCATCTGTCCCTCCCTTCCCTCTTTCCCAAGGTCTTTATTTGTTTTAATTTCAGCATATTATGGAGGTACAAATGTTTAGGTTATATATATTGCCTTTGCCCCACTCAAATCAGAGCTACAAGCATGTCCATCCCCCAGACGGTGTGCACTGCACCCATTAAATGTGAATATACCCATCCCTGCTCCTCCCTCCCACCTGCCGGACACCCAATGAATGTTATTACTATATGTGCACTTAAGTGTTGATCAGTTAATACCAATTTGATGGTGAGCACATGTGGTGCTCGTTTTTCCATTCTTGGGATACTTCACTTAGTAGAATGAGTTCCAGCTCTATCCGGGATAATACAAGAGGTACTATATCACCATTGTTTTTTGTGGCTGAGTAGAACTCCATGGTGAACATATAGCACATTTTATTAATCCACTCATGGATTGATGGGTACTTGGGTTGTTTCCACATCTTTGCAATTGTGAATTGCACTGCTATAAACATTGGAGAGCAGGTGTCTGTTTTATAGAATGTCTTTTTTTCCTTTGGGTAGATATCCAGTAATGGGATTGCTGGATCAAATGGTAGTTGTACTTATAGCTCTTTGAGATATCGCCACAGAAATTGTACTAGTTTGCCGTCCCACTAGCAGTGTATGAGTGTTCCTATCTCTCTACATCCATACCAACATTTATTATTTTGGAACTTTTTGATAAAAGCCATTCTCATTGGACTTAAGTGAGATCTCATTGTGGTTTTGATTTGCATTTTCCTGATGGTTAGAGATGTTGAGCATTTTTTCATATATTTCTTGGCCATTAGTCTGTCTTCTTTTGAAAAGTTTCTGTTCATGTCCTTTGCCTACTTTTTAATGGGGTTGTTTGATTTTTTTCTTGCTGATTTTCCTGAGTTCTATATAGATTCTAGTTATCAGCCTTTTATCACATGTGTAGCATGGGAATATTTTCTTCCATTCTGTAGGTGGTCTGTTTGCTCTTGTGATAGTTTCCTTGGCTGTGCAGAAGTTTTTTAATTTGATCAGGTTCCATTTATTTATTTTTGCTGTTGCTGTGATTTTAGGGTCTTTTTCATAATTTTTTTCCCTAGGCCAATATCTGTAAGAGTTTTTCCAATATTTTTTTCTAGAATTCTTATAGTTTCTTGCCTTAGGTTTAAGTCTGTTATCGACCATGAGTTGATTTTTGTGAGAGCTGAAAGGTGTGGATCGTGTTTCAGTCTTCTACATGTGGCTATCCAATTTTCCCAGCACCACTTATTGAATAAGGATTCTTTTCCCCCATGTATGTCTGTACTGATTTCTGTACATTGGTTTTGTAACCTGAGACTTTGCTGAATTTATTTATCAATTTTGTCTGCTTTGTCAAAGATTAGATGGTATATGATGATGGTTTTATATCTGGGTTCTCACCTCTGTTCTATTGGTCCATGTCTCTGTTCTTGTGCCAGTGTAATGCTGTTTTAGTTACTATAGCCTTGTAGTACAGCTTGAAGTCTGGTAAACTGAAGCCTTCCAATTTGTTCTTTTTGCTTAAGATTTCTTTTGCTATATGGGATCTTCTCTGGTTCCATATGAAGTATAGAATTATTTTTTCTAGATCTGTGAAAAATAATGTTGGTATTTTAATAGGAATTGCATTGAATCTGTAGATCACATTGGACAGTATAGACATTTTAACAATTTTGATTCTGCTGACCCATGCATATGGCATGGTTTCCTAGGTATTTTATTTTCTTTGTTGCTATTGTTAATGATATTGAGTCTTTGATTTGGTTCTCAGTTGCTGTTGGTGTATAGGAATGCTACTGATTTCTGTATATTGGTTTTGTAACCTGAGACTTGCTGAATTTATTTATCAATTCCAGTAGTCTCATGACCAATATCCCTTATGAATATAGATGCAAAAATTCTCAGCAAAATTGTAGCAAACCGAATTCAGGTGCTTATCAAAAAAATAATCCTGGGGGGGGGAAAAGGGGGAAATCAACACATGTAACCTAAACATTTGTACCCCCATAATATGCTGAAATAAAAAAATGAATAAATAATCCATCATGACCAAGTGGTCTTCATACCTGAGATGCAGGGATGGTTCAACATAGGCAAATCTACAAATGTAATTCAACACATAAATAGAAGTAAAAATAAAGATCCTATGACCCTCTCAATAGATACAGAAAAAGCATTTGACAAAATTCAGCACCTTTTTATGATAAGAACGCTTAACAAAATAGGCATAAATGGGAGTTACCTAAAATGATAAAAGCAGTATATGACAAACCCACAGCCAACATCATACTAAATGGGGAAAACACTGAAAGCATTCCTGCTTAGAACTGGAACTGGACAAGGTTGCCCTCTATCACCACTTCTATTCAACATAGTGCTGGGATTCCTAGCCAGAGCAATCAGACAAGAGAAGGAAATCAAGGGCATCCTAATGGGGGCAGAAGAGGTCACTCTATCACTCTTTACTGATGATAGGATCTTGTATCTAGAAAACCCCAAAGATTCTGCCATCCCCGAGGCCTTTATTTCTCCCACTGGCTGCCTAGTTCCACTTTCTCCTTTTCCTCCTTCCTTTGTCCTGTCCTTCTTCTTTCTTTCCCTCCACTGAAAATGTCTTTCACAGGCCCAGTCTGGTCCCCTTAGCCATTTCATAGGCTGTTCTTACAGAGTCCTTGTATTATTAATTTTCAGGAAAAACAGCATCCTAAGGACATGGTGAGGACCATGGTGGATGAAAACCAAAGGAAATGGGAGAGTGCTGCTCCTCCTCACAGCAACCCGCCCACCAGAGGCAACGAAAGCAGAAAGCAAGGATAGGCACCCAGAACCCAGGGGGAGCATTGCTGGACAGCAAAGGGCGAGGGCTCTGAGGCAGCAAGGGGCACAGAAAACACAAGACTAGGAGGGAGAAGACAGGTTCTGCCATTGAGTCTCTTAGTAGCTAATTACAGATCATTAAATTCTCTGAGCCTCATCTATAAAACAGGCATCATAAACTCTATCTGCCTCTTAGTGAAGAGCAAATGAATGGTGTGTGGCAAAAGTCAGTATTACTACAAAGTGCTACAAAAAGTAAGGTGGCTGTCGTTGTCACTTGTGGAATCCGTTTTGAGGACAACATATATGTTTACTCATCTTGTGGCCCCAGAATCAACAGATGACCTTACATATGGAAGGCTATTAATGTACAGGTTGAATATTTCTTACCTAAAATGTTTGGGATTAGAAGTCTCTCAGATTTTGGATCTTTTTGTTAATTTTGGAAAATTTACGTATATATAATGAGCTATCTTGTGCATGGGACCTAAGCCTAAACACAGAATTCACTGGTTTCATATATACTTTATACTCATAGTGTAAAGGTAATTTTATACAATATTTTTAATAATTTTGTTCATGAAACAAATATTGTGTACATAGAACCATCAGATAGCAAAGGTGTCACTATCTCAGACATCCATGTGGACCATCTGAGGTTGTTTGGCATCACTGTCATTCCTGACTCTGAATTTGTATGCTACCAATAAGCAGTCGTTTTCTTACACTGATTCACACATAAGTGGTTAAGAATAAAAAATATGACATGTCGTTAATACAGTGAAAAAGTCATGTGCTGAGTAACTAGGTAGCGCAGTAGCAGAGAATACCTGTATCAGCTGTAAGCAACGGTAGCCACAAACAGGACTCGGCTTTCAGTCCCCATGCTGGCACTTAAAACAAAGCTTCTGAAACTTAAAGCTTCTGATCTTGGAGCATTTCAGATTTCAGATTTTCTGATTAGGGATACTCAATCTGTATTGTTTTCAAAAATACATTAAATTGAATTCCTCCCATTCTCACACACTCTGGAAACTCCCTGTTTCATTCCAACAATAGCCATTTCTTCTACCTCTCAAAATCACCAGGACTAAATAAAACATGTTGCTGCCCTATCATGAAATATGTTCTAGGAACTGCAGCCCTTCAAAATCACCTTGTTAATGAGTTTGAATAGTCTAACAAAATGTTCTTGCTATTGTTTCAAAAGCAAGATACAAAACTATCTCTATAGTAGGAGTCCAATTACTTGTGCCAGGTATATATTTACTCCAAAAACTAATATTAATATCCCAATATCCCAAATACTAAAACTACAAAATACTTTTATTCCAAAATATTGACTTCCATCATTTCAAAATGGTGAGGTTATGGTTGTGTGTGTGTTTTTTTAAATATTTTTGATCACTTACTGTATGTCAGAGACTGCTAAGCCTTCCACAAGCATTATCCACTTTGATTCTCAAAATATTCCTAAGAGGAGGATATTATGATCCCAGTATCCTCATGAATAGTGGGGCCTGAGAAAAGTTAAATAACTTCCCCCATGTTGTACAGACTGAGCAAATTTCAAGATTGAACCCAGATTGAACCAAACCACTCCTTCTAAGTCCTGCCTCTGCACCAAATACTGAGATGAGTTGTCTGAGCTTTTGCAGTTGTGTTCCCCATGGAGCTGCATTGATGCTTGGCATTGTTATTTGCTTTTTCCAGATCATCTATTTCACATTTGTGAGGCGTTTGCAATAAAAGATCAGTTTATTTAGGCATATATTTTGGGATTCAACTGAGATGCCTTCAGCTGCAAGTAACAGAAAATGAAAATTTATTTGGCTTAAACCAAAAAGACATTTTTTTCATAATATACAATATCCAGAGATAGTAGCTTCGAAGGTTGGTTGAGTCAGTGACTCAGTCATGTCACCAAGATGTGAGGGGCCAGGGTTTGCTGTTCTGCTGCCCTTAGAAAAAAATTGACATCCTTCCTAACTGCAGATGGCTTTAGCAATTCCTGGTGTTCAGTGGCAGAAAGATGCTATCTCCTCTTGGTTCTCCTTCTTCAAAGTATGGAGACCTCTTTCTCAGAAATGCTCCAGCCAATATTTCAACATTTCTGTATTTGTTGGAGTTTTCAACAATAATTAATACTTTCATAATTTAAAGAAAACACAAAATGCAATTTCAAACAAAGATTATAATGGCTAGGAAAAACTATATGTACACCTCCCCAGTACTCCTTACTAACAGCACTGTGTCCCTTCTAAGATGATGAGTAAATATAGGGACAGGAAACCTTTCAGAGACCAATGAGTATATGAGTTATTTTATTTCTAAGTTGTCATAACTAAATCCTAATGCCTTCATTCTCTCAAATACTGACAACTTCATCTCTTCATGCAGAAAACTTGAACAGGGATTTCACGTTAGTGAATGTAAAGATAAGTCATCATAGAGTAGAAGGCAGAGGAAGAGGGAGGTGTCCACATTTGTAATTCACATGAACTTCCTAATGCCTCCTCTCCATCATTTGATAGCTAAAGTCCATAGGTAATTCCTTTCTACTTGTCCTTGAAGGAGACATGCTAAGTGACCACAGAGGGAGGTTTAGCCAGTTCTTGTAACCTGTGTGGGGTTGACAGAGCTAATGGTTCAAGGCCTTATGAAAAATAAGTATAACCTGGGTAGAATATGGCACCTAACAAGGGACAAGGAGAAGGCAAGGTTTATGAAAGACAACACCTTTCTGTGCAAAGCTTGTACTTTGATGGGCTCATTGGTCTTGTAAAAGATACAACGTTCAGCCAAACACTGACTAGTTCACTACCAAGCCCCAGCCTTCCCAAGAGAATGGGGAAAGTTCCCTCGTACTTGTTTTTATATTTTGACATACTTAAAGGTGGAAACCCTCACAACCTAACCATCTTGGTCTACTATTTGTTGGAGAGTTTCCGTTTGTTTATCTGGGACCATTCCTGTGTTAGGTGAGGTATACTGGGAGTTCCTGCTTCAACAAAAGTAAACAAAGTATCCTATTAAAGAGAAAGGTGAAGCATTTTAAACCTGCCAGACATTGTAGCTCAGTCAGGAGGAACTGCAAGGTGAAACCCTGGTCATAGACAAGGTCTCCTATGTAGCTGTGGCTTTAAATTTAATTCACCCACTTTTGGGAAGCTAGCTATTGGTAAAGTTAATCAAGAGCTCTGAAGATGAAAATAAATTTCTTGAACTCCATGATTGACCCTGTTCCCCAGAGACAGGGTCTGTACAGAGGAAATCTCACCCTTGGACATGCCTTTTCTAGAACTTTATCCCTGGGAGATATTTTTTTTTTTTGAAACATCTGAATGAAAATGTGCTTATTTTCTAAGGAATCGTTTTAGCCTCTGACCCTATTTTTCAAGCAGAAGAGCAGCTCCTAACAAGAGAATCTCAGGAAACATAGCTTGGTGTATATGAGATTCACAAGTTTTAATTTTCTGAAAGACCTTTGGAAAGAGAATACCAGTTTGTATTATGGACCTAGAAATTATCCTTGGTCTTCTTTACATACGGGGCACATTTTTGTTTAGTATGACTGCACGTATGGTAAGACTGCATTCCACTGGGCGTCCCACCTCACCTGATCATCTTTCTCTGAGTTAATGTAAGGAAAGTCAAACAAAAATCCAATGTATCAAAATTTGAGCCCTGATGATGATAAAGGGTACAGTGAATATTTTCCCTCAGACCATCTAATACCATATACACACACACCATATATATACACACACGCCATATATATAAATATATATATACACACACACCAACACCCCATATATACACACACCCCATACATATACACACTCCATATGTATACACACTTCATATATATACACACTCCATATATATGTATACACACAAACACCCCACATATATATACACACACACCCCATATATATACACACATCATATATATACACACATCCTATATATGTATATATGCACACACTACATATATACACACACACCATATATACACACACACCATATACATACACATACTTCATATATACACACACACCATATATATACACACCATATACACACACACCATATGTATACACACACCACATATATACACACACTCCATATATATATCTATACACACACAAACACCCTACATACATACACACACACCATATGTATACACACACAGCCCATATATACACACAGACTATATATATGTATACACACACAAATATCCCATATATATACACAAACACCATATATATACACACAAACCATATATACACACCCCATATATATAAACACACCATATATATATGCACGTGCCCCATATATACACACACACACCATATGTATACACACAAACCATATACACACACCCCATATATATATACACACACACCATATATATGCACATGCCCAATATATATACACACACACCATATATATACACACAAACCATATACACACACCCCATATATATACACACACACCATATATATACACACACACCACATATATACACACACACCATATATATGTATACACACACAAACACCCCATATATATACACAAACACCATATATGTACACACACCATATACACACACCCCATATATGTATATATACACACACACCATATATATATACACACACCATATATATACACACACCCCATATATGTATATACACACACATAAACACCCCATATATACACACACACCATATATACACACACACCCCATATATGTATATACACATACACCATATATATACACACCCCATATATGAATATATACACACACCATATATATATACACACACCATACACACACACACACACACCCATATATGTATATACGCACACACCATATACACACACACAACCCATATATGTATATACACACACCATATATATACACATACACCCCATTAATAAATATATACACCATCTAATACTCTATATAATATGTATATGTCACTTGGTGTATTACTTTTATTGAAATATTTACCTACGATCACTCAGCTCTCACTAATACCTGAGCCATTTATCTTAGCTTGAACTCCAAAAAGAATTTTCTTTAAGCTTATAAGCTTTCAAATTTTGGTTGCATACCCCTCCTTGGACATGTCTCAACCTTCAAAATAAATCTTTCTTTTTGCTGTTGGGTCACTAGGTGATTTACACCTTCCTACAATGCCATTTTTATCTTAACCAATGTATTTTCTCATTGGCTGTAAATACATACATGTTTTCTTATTTTATTCATCTTGCAGTAGGAGGAAAACGATGAACTCTGACAATATAACCTGGTTATTCCTCTTCTTCCGTAGTCACAGGAAGAAAAGCAACACAGACAATGTCAAAACTCAGAAGATGCCTGGAGTGTAAAGCCTTTGTAACTAGATTTCACAACATAAACCACTTTGAGAAGCTTCCAGTATGGCAGACACAATAGCAAATCAACAGTGCCATCTGCCAAATGGCCTGGAGATGCAGAGAACCATTGGCCTCATTAATTATTGATGACGATCCGAGTCAATTTGACTTCATTATGGTCCAGGAAGAGGAAATCACTGAGGAGCTGGTTCTTAATGGGCCTAAGTACAACGGTGTGTGCCCTCGGAGTGGGAGAAGCTATCTCCCACCCCATCTCTTCCAACTCTTTGAAAGCAGCATTGTGACCAGAACTAGATAAAGTATCTAAATAATTTAGGCAAGTCGATAGGTGGCAGGCCCTGAATTTCCAAAACCCAGTATCTGTCTGTATGGCTCAGGGCTCATCAGGGATTAATAGCTGTACTGTCCTCTCTTGCAAGGAAGGAGGTCCTTAACAAAAATGGGGATTCTTCAAGAATGCTTCCCCCTTCTTGCTCCCTCACCCCAGGGGACGGTGCAAACCACCTCTCTGAGGGTAAGAATGAGGCTTAAGACATGCTATCAAGTGTGGGGATACAGGGGACGGCAGGCAGACATTTCACCTCCCTGCCACGGTCTCTCAGAGTCTGGGGCCTTTCTCTGCTCCTCACAGGCAGCCTCTATTTATCAGCCCGCAGACGTGAGAAGAGAAATGAAGGCAGCACCATATCTGATTGGAACTGCAGGGGGCTTTCCGCAGACAGGATACAATTACTCCACTTGGATTGCAGCCAGAGCCTACACCCGCGGGTCGCTCTGCCTGGTGTGTGTCTGCAGCACCTTCTCCTTCTCCAGCACGGCTCCCTACCTCCTTCCCTGGTGCTCAGGAGGAGCCTCTGCTTCCCCAGCATGTGGCATCCATATTTTGGCTAGTTGTCCGATCATTCCCAGTCTCCTGGGAATGGAAATCACCCCCAACCTAGCAACGGAGGCTTCTACTTAATAACATTGTCTGTCTAGATCTTTTTTTTTTTTAATTGGGGGAAAACTACAAAGCATTTACAGTACAATGTTTACAGTCACAATTTGTAGTGAACTGATTTCCCAAAATATATTACCACTCAAGTTGACTTATCTTGTTACATTCAAAAACCTACTCGGTCAAAGTAGTCCATAGAGTACATACATAGTGCTCCAACTGTATCTATGTACAACCAACAC
>CAUYRT010053321.1:0-27400 GCA_963574885.1 Lepilemur ruficaudatus
TGGAGTCATTTGTCTTTTTTTTTTTTTTTTGAGACAGAGTCTCACTCTCTTGCCCGGGCTAGAGTGAGTGCCGTGGCGTCAGCCTAGCTCACAGCAACCTCAAACTCCTGGGCTCAAGCAATCCTTCTGCCTCAGCCTCCCGAGTAGCTGGGACTGCAGGCCTGCGCCACCATGCCTGGCTAATATTTTCTATATATTTTTAGTTGGCCAATTAATTTCTTTCTATTTTTAATAGAGACGGGGTCTCGCTCTTGCTCATGCTGGTTTCGAACTCCTGACTTGAGCAATCCACCCGCCTCGGCCTCCCAGAGTGCTAGGATTACAGGCGTGAGCCACTGCGCCCGGCCTAAAACAGGTTTTAAACCTGTGTGTGTTACTCTATCAAGTATGTCGTATGTTGCTGCTTTTCTCCCCCAAAGTGATTAGAAAATTCCTGCATCACATCATGATCAACAGTAATATGTGTGCATGTTACAAAGAAGTAAATGTCGACAAGGAGATGTATTCTACAAATATCTCCTGTAACTATGTCTTTTCGGAAGGCATAGAAAAGAAAATCAGGATAGGGGAAATAGCCTAGTTACTTGACTGACACAGACAAAGCTTGTAGACCTGGAGCCAAAGCCTCTTTGAGTCTTGGAGCTGGGCCTCACCTTCAATGCAGTGGCTTTTGTTCCTTAGGCTTTGTACTAACTAGGCTTACCCACACCTGCTGAGATTATTCTTCTACACCAATCTTGGCACCACTGACACTTTGTTTGGGGAAATTCTTTGCTGTGAAGAGTTGTTCTATGCATTGTAGGATGTTTTGCAACATCTCTGGCCTCTACCCACTAGAATCCAGTAGCACCTCCCCCAGGTTGTGAAAAGCCAAATGCCTCTATGTGTTGCCAAATGTTCCTTGGGTGGCAAAAGCACCCTAAGTTGAGCACCACTGCTCTGGAGCACCTCAGTTGGGACGTGAGCACATTCCACCCAGCAGTGCTTCTGCTTAAGGCTCCGACTCACATTATATTTCATTAGAACAACAAGCCATCCTTGAGTTCACTCAAATCAATAAGCTGCTGAATCTCCTATCAGCTGGCCCTCCTTTAATTCAGGCATTCAGTTATACATATATATATATATATATATATATATATATATATATATAACTGAATGCCTACATTGTGCCAGCTCAGGCCCTTGTGACTCTTGCTTGCACTTACTGCAGCATTTCCTAGCTGCTCTCTCTGCCTTTACCCAGCTCCCTAACCATCCACTGGAATGGTGTCTCCATTCAAATTGTTCAAAGGATCTTCCTAAAACTCAAATCTGATCTCATCTCTACTTTTTAAAAATATATTCCAGTAGTTTCTTCCTGCCTTTGGGATGAAGTTCAAATGCTTAAGCCTAGCACATTAACATTTATGTTTTTTGCTAATACTGAACATGGGTCCCCAAATGTACAAAATCATCTAAACTTCCATGCTTTTGCCATCTATCAGCAATGCTCTTTAACTTTGTAACCATTTGAAATAATTCTTACTGCTCCTTCAACAGTCTGCTCAGTTGTCCTTTGTTCTGGAAAGCCCCCTTCACCCCACTGGGCAACATCAGAAGATTTCCCTACTCCATTGACCAGAGGAAGTTTATCCTAATACTTGTCACAGTCTATTGTGATTTTTTACGTCTTTCTCTTTCTGATGGAATGTAAATTCTCTTAAGGTATGTGCCAGATTTGTTTACCTTTGTGAACCTTATCAAAGAGGGACTGGTTCAAAGTCAGTATATAAAATAAAATGAAAATTAATTGAACTGAATTAAAAAGAAAAATTGAAATATCCACCCAAATCAGTTTCCTGCTATCATATTTCCCTGTTTATTATTATTTTGATGTCACCATTATGGTAAATTATATTCCTGTTTTTATTTATCTGTTCATTCACTCAATTACTTTCTACTTCCACCATTCACCACCGTGGGAATATAAGTTATACGAGGGCAAGAAACATTTTCCATGTTGTTGAACGCTGTTTACTAGCACCTACGATGGTGCCGGAGGAATAGCAGGAACTGAATGAATAAATACAAAAGGTGGACCAAAAAGCAGAAGCTAGTTAATGAAACCAAGGATGAGTGGTCAAAGACGTAGAAAGAGAAGTGAGAGACTATATTCAAATATAGGAAGTAAAATATTTTATTAGCGTGCTATGTTTTACTTTAAAAAATAAATGCACATATTTTGAGAAAACACACAACAATGAGCCCAAACCTAGATAGAAGAAAAAGAAAGGGCTTCCAGTTTTTCTTTTTTTTTCCTGCTACCTATAGGAAATAGGCTTGGCAGCTGCTGTTACAAATGAAAAGAAAAATTGTCATGCACAGGTACATGTTCTCATGATTGATGGACATTTCCTTTTGAAAATATGCCTATTTATAATCACAAATAAAATTCCTGTTGTCTCATGAACAACAGACCATGAGTCTTATGGATTTGCCTCCTAAGAGTTAAATAACCTACTAATGCCACTTGACAGTAGGATAAAGCTACTGTTCTACTGTGATAGATAATCCTCTGCATGGGGTGGTGGGTCTGGAGGAGCTACAAGGAGAAAGAGGAGAGGGTACATCCATCTTGCTAAGCAATTTATGAATTGAACTCTAAATCCTTAATGTGCTAGATGGTGAGTCAGGGTGCTAATGCATACTTGATTGAATTTGGTTTAAAATGCTAAGTTAAAATGTGCAGGTGTTTTGAGCAGGTGCACAGTATTCTGCTAATAAACAGAAGACATTAAACCTGAGGCAAGGCTTATTTTGCTGCATTATAGAAATTTCACAGACCTATAGAAAGTATGTGAAATATTGCATGGGGGGGGGGCTATTCATTCAGTATCTCTTCAAACCCTGTAAATCAAGAAAACAATGTGCTAGTTCCAATGTGTACCATGAGGTTTTTCTTTCTTAAACATCTAAAATGAAATATAATGATAATTCCCCTTCTATTAAAGTATCATTGTATTTACATAAGTGGGTCTGAAAAAATGCTGTGGTTTCTTTAAACCTTAAAAAATATATAGATGTACGGAAATCATATCATGCTGGATTTTTGCTGAAACACTTATGGGCACAGTTGGAGTCCCAGTGTCATAATGAAAAATTGCTGTTAATTTTCAGCTTAAGGATGTGAAGGGCTGGGAGCTCCGGCTGCACTGAGAATTAGCTTGTGCAAGCCACAGAGATCCATTATTTAGGGTGCGGCAAGAACTGAAGTAGCCTTGACATTCCAGAAAGAGGACTGACTGGCAAAGGAGCATATTACTTTGGGAGTGGTGACTTTCTCTGGGAAATAATTCCATTTGACAGAGACATTGGAAGAATTGTGGTGTATTTTCCATCTAGCTCCAAATACGTCTGAATAAGATGTCATTCAATAAGTTTTTCACACAAAATTCTTTAGTTTGGATGTCTACTCTTACGTTGTTTATTAAAATATCACTACAGGAGCAACAGCAAGTTTCACTATGTACCATCCATTGTGGAATGAATTAATTGCTATATATTATATTAGGCACTATAACTTAAACAATGATACTATATTTTATTACAGACTAACTTCTTTAGTACATATAGTGCATATTATAACCTATTGTGGATGTCTTATGCTAGGTGTTAATATATGTTACATTTATCTAATACATTATGGTCAAGATTGATTATATGAAGGTGCAAAATTCCCTATTTACAATGTTAGTGATTTTCCTGTTTTTCCATGAAAATCTCCTCTTTGCTCTTTGATATGCCTATATGCTACAACTAGATTGGAAAAGAGTTAATCAGCTGAAGTCTAAACAAGGTTTAAAGAAAAGGTTTATAATGGCTCCTACTTTCTGCTTTCAAGGTGAAAACAAAACTTTATATTCTTTTCTTATACTCCTGACCTAGCCCCTAAATGAAAGCAAACCCAACGTGAGTTCACTGAATCAAGCGACATGTCCCACCTTTCCCAATGAAACACAAAACAAATGCCAAATTCTAAACTTTGGTAAATATTATTTAACATCTCAGATTTTATAACCCATTAAAACTATGCCAACTAAACAGTGCAATAGTGAAATTGCTTATAGGAAGAGAGTTGAAATGACTTTCTTTCATGCTGTATACAGAGAAGCTCTCATCTTCAGTTTGCACAGGAGAACCTCTGTCTTTTCACTCTGGTCTATTTCCACATTGAAGATTTGCAGGCCTACTGATTCAACCAGGAAGTCTAATCAATAATACAAATACTTGATACATAAATGGATATTTGGGGGTTTCAGAGAAAGATAACTTTTAATTTTAATCATAATCACATCATCTTAATCCATAAATATCAAGATGTCTTGGTAAAAAGGGGAATTAGAAACCAAACTCACTTTTTTAGAATTGTTACTAATCACAAATGTACTTTGAAATTTTTATCTTAGTTAGTTAATTATGAAAAAGTAGGATCTTTATCTTTTTCTTCCCAAGTTTCTGAGTAGCTTTCCTTACCTCACTGAATAAATCTAGAGTTAAGTAGTGCTAGCTGCTTGCCAAATTCCTGTCTTATTCATAAGGCTGGGGAATGTTGGGGGGAAATCATTGAGGCTCTAAGTGACCATTTTAGATCTGGGAGCAGGGGCAAGTAATTTCATTCATCCAACCTAATTTCTTATGCTAAATCTTAGTGCTATTGTTCTGATTCACCAAGGATGGATGAGGAAAGAGGGGACCCTCTGTATCAAGGAACTTGATCTTGATGCACTTGAAATTTGTTAAATAAATCAGAAGGTGCTGAGGGTCATCATTTTGCATGTGTTGGGATCCTTTTGAGTTTCTTTGGTGCTTTCGTGCATGCAGTAGATCTTAGTGATTTAACGCAGGATTAGCCCAGAGTGATTTTGCACTAAAGGAATTACTGTCCTGTGGAAAGCCTGCTTTTTCTACCTCTATTTATTGTTTCCCCAATAGAAAAACATCCAGTGAATTAGTAGCTTTTTTGTTTTACTTTTCAGTCTGTTCTTTTAGGAACTAAACTTACTATAACGTGCATAATTCAAAGGCCTTTGTTCAATAGATTTTTATCTTTTTGCTGATAGTCCTGCAACAGGTCATCCAGGATCATACAATTCAGAATCACTAAGGACACTTAAATGCAATGTATTTGATCAGTGATCATCTGAGACATCTGGCACCATGTTTCCCCTCAAAGAGTGTACAATGGATTTCAGCACCCAAAACCAGAATTCATGATCTTCACTGAGGAATCAGCAGTCATCTACAAACTCTTTATAGTTTACATGACATATGTAACTTCACTTTGGAAAGATAGCCTTTTTTCAATATGCACATAATTTGAGATCAACCTTACCCAGCTTACTGTTATTCTAGTGCAGTGGTTCCTAAATTAATGAGCATCAGAATGACGTGGAAGGCTTATTCAACCCAGATTGCAGGGCTTCCCCCTACAGCTTCTGCTTCAGTAGGGCTGGAGTGGTAAGTTGGGGTTTCTAACAATCTCCCAGGGATAATGATGATGCTACCGAGCCAGGACTGCACTCTGGGAACTACTATTCGGCATTGCCCTAGTGGAAAGTATTAAAGTGATGTGAAGGGTTAAGGCAACAACCAAAAGTGTTTCTTCTGGAAAGAATTTGTTGATAATTCTAAAAGAAGATTTGGTCTCCTTTCCCATTAGTTTTAGAGCCAGCACTTACATATGTCTTGCAAGTTTTTCTTTGCTTGTCTGTTTCCTTTACTCGGCTTGCATTCCTTGATGACAAGAACTATGTTTTGTTCACCATCATAGTGCCAAGATTCATTGAGTTACAACAGAGAATAATGTGTAATGGGTTTATAGGTATGTTAGAGAAATATTAATGAGGGCCAATTTTTCTCTTACACTCTGGTTAGACTACATTTCACCATTTGGTATTGGCATTTAAATGTTATAATAATCCTAGAAAGTATGATATTGACCCAGAAAAGTAAAAGAAAAATGCAAAATATAATCTTATGTATTTTAAAAATTCAACTGCAGTATGCAGGAAGTTACCTAAAAGTTTAAAGTGGGTTGCCAACTTCTTTAAGTAAAATGGAGAATTTGTTGAAATGAGACTTTACTGTGGATCCCAGTTGGATTGCATTTGTAGTTCTATCTGTCCTTCTTAATCTTTTGGACAATGTCCCCAGAGTTCTGCAGCTCCTGCTCTCCCATGGGCCACAACCTCTTGTTGATAAGCAACTATGGCTAGCCGAGAAGGCAATTCTAAGGGAACCCCAAGTTATTTGGGATGACACAATTGGTTTTCAAAGTAGATTATTTTTAATGCTGGGAAAATAAATATGGAGTTAAATGGAGAAATGACGAACCAAATCAGACTCATAATTTCATTAACCTGTGATAAGGAATAATCTGTGTTTTTGATATTTTAAGAACTTATAATATTTAAGAGAATGTAGCCCAGTGAAGTGTCTAACAGATTTCAATTCAAGCATGTGATTGAGTGATGGATTTAGGTTGCTGTTTTTAATTATAAATTGAGACTCTGATGTTTCAAAAAGTACTGTAATATTTAAGATGTCTTAAGACTCACCATATCTATAAACTTTATGTATTAGTTCTGCAAGTGTTACTTAATGACTCAGGCAAATTTTATTCAATCAGAAAATGTAAAATACTTACAAAGGAAATAGAAATTTAAATTTATATGGGCAGCTCAAAATGTTTAAATTAGATGAATTACTCAAGTTATAAAAGCTCTCTTAACAGTGATTGTTAAAAGTATAATAATATATGTTAATATAAGTTGAACTCAATAGATCCAGGAAGAACTAGGTTTATGAGTTTATGCCTTTAAAAATTGAATGTTAATTTTTAAAACTGAATTAATTAAAGAGTAATGTTTTGTGTATAAAAGCCACCCATAAAGAACACCAACACCTTAGGCTTCCAGAAGGACAGCCACTTATGGTTGTACAGGTATAGCTGTGCAGAATGGCCCTATTATAGGAATTGGCGGAGCCCACCAAAAACAGGTTTTGGGGAACACTTACACATTTAGGCCATTAAAGGACCAATCAAATGGGAAAATCAGAGTCTAATCATAATGATACAATATTGCTCCAAATGACAGGCATCAAGTTCACTCTGGACCTTACTGACCAGAAGTTGGACAGAATCACATCTATTAAAAAGGCTTGGGTAACCTGTCCACGCTTGCCATTTCTTTAACCCCTTCCTTAAAGATTGTTTTTTAAGGATGATGTATTCACAAAAGGGTAAGTCTATGGCAAGAATGGTCACTAGACAACATTTATAGCCATTCTTTGAAAACAGCTATTATTATATTGTGATCTTCTCAAATACATCCTTATTTTCTACCTCATCAAATCTCAATTTGCTTCATTTTCATGATCTTTCACAAGCAAACATGAATGTGCTGTCTTAATTCCCTCTACACTCCATGAAATATTACCAAGACTTATGAGAACCTTCTCACTTTTTCTAGAACACATTTATTCCCTTGTCTGTATTTTTATTTCTGTTGCTCTTCCAACTTAGAATTCCCCACCCTTAGATTTGTCTATTATCATTTCACTGAACTCCTAGGTCTTCTATGTAAATTTTCCTGAGTTCCTGGATCTCACGGAATTCTGAGACATTCTAGAACATTTATCTTTGTGACACAGTTTAGCATTGCTGTGCATTGCATAAATCTTGTACTACCACCATATAGACTGCAGTAGTAGAATATTTACCAAAGATGTTTATTAGTCCCTGTAACCCTTTTGTTCACCCACCCCAATCCATTCTCTCTCTCTCTCCCCTGTCTCCTCCCCATCCCCCGCAACCTTGGACTCCAGCACTACAGAAAAGCAAGGTGCAGACAAACGCAAAGGAAAGCAAATGGTGTTAATTCTCATCTTTCTAAGGCACAAAGCCCAAATTGTTGTATAAGCCATGGATTTGGGGAAATACTCACTTATAACCAGTTTCATTTTTTCTATGGCATAGAGAGAAGATAGAAACAAAATTATAGCTAATTCTCCCTGGACTTGGAAATGTGGAAGAACCAGAGAGAAGAAGGGGGGAAGAAAAACTTAAAAAGGATGAAAGAAGCTGTAGGACAATCTCTGGGTCCTCAGTGCCATAAATATGGGGAGAGGATGTGGGTAGCAATGAGTGGAAGTTTCTGGAGGGCAGCCATGTCACCAGAATCCCAGTGGGAGGGATGTTCACACTCGAAGATCTCAGTGGACCCTAAACCACAATCTCCCCACTTCCCACTCCACAGTGCTGTGTAAGAGCATTGCTAAGTATTATAAAATAATATTAAAGAAAAGTATTGCAAAATTTAAAAAAATCATAAAGAAAATGTAACACCTCAGGAGGAAAGGTTTAGAAAAGAGTAAAGAATTCTTAAATTATTAAAAAAAAAAATCTGGAGTTGACTATATTAACATTTTGGCCAGAAAGAAAAAACGCATATTAGATTGAGTTACAGAAAGTATAGATTACTTATCATTGTACACCTGAGAGTGGTTTGAAAATTATGTTTTCTGTACTAGTATCTTGAGCAGCTCAATTTATGGTGAAAAACACTCCAAAAACCTGTCATCCTAAGTTTCTCACTTCCTGGTATCCCCTAGATATTTCTGAGAGTTTCTAGATGCTGCTGTACTTATTGCTGGGTGGGTGCAGTTCCTCTGCCACCTCATCAGGTAGCTCTCTCTGCAGCTGATGGCCCTCTTGGTGCTCATAGTTACACTTTGCTGGTGACAGTGGCTATGGGGGAGTGACACCATTCTCCTCTCTCAGACCTGAGTCAGTCTATCTCTAATCTATCCATGATACTACTGTCCTTACAAGACTTTATTAATTGCTTGAGATTAGTGGAAAGAAAATACAGAGTTCACAGTATCACTGGTCTTTGGCTCCATTTCTTTGTCATTCTCTTGCCTCTACCCTTCTCTGTCTGTTGCCCATACTCTCAAAATGGCTTCTCTCATGTCACAAGATGGCTGCCAGCAGTGCTTCCTGTTTCACATCCAGGGATAGAGAAATACTTTCTCTTTTTTCTAACCACCCAACAGAAGTCCTATGCTTCTCTCTGATTAGAGCAATTCAAATCATTTGCCCTTCCTTGAACCAAACCCTATAGCCAGGAGAATATTATCACTGACTGGTTTAGGCCTAGCTCACAAACCCCTTTCTGAGCAAATAATTTTGGCAAAAGGAGAACACCCTAATAGTTTAGACCAATCAGGACTCACATAAAGAGCTAAGCAGGGATCAAATCCATTTCACCTGTAAATTGCCATATCTCTAGAAGGAATAAATTGGGAGGCAGACACAACCACTCCTGGCCCCCAGCTTGCCCTGGAATCTTGAATGGTCTCTGCCCTTGCCTAAAACCCCTGCCAGGATCCCTGGCTAGCCTTAGATCAACTTCCATGTGACCAACGGTTGTCACTTCACAGTGTCATAGCAGTTAATTCTTTATGTGGAGTTTAAGCTAAGCTGTATTGCTCACTCCCTGTCCCAGAAAAGGAAGATCTTTTAAAATCTCAATAGAAGATCATTTTTTTCCACATTGTCATTTGAGTTTACATATGTAAGACCTTCTTTCAGAGGACATTTTATACTCATTCACAGGTTGAACTTGCTCTATACTCTATACAATAAATGCAGAAAATATTTCTGGTTATTCAATTGTAATCAATATTTTTTACTTATAATAAGGTTTTAAAAGTATGGAGAAGACATACTACTTATTAATACCTACTCATTTCATTTGTATCCAACTAGATTTTAGGCTTGTTTAGTGCAATGCCTTCATCTTACAGTTTTTTTATTTTATCAGGCAACTTCAGGAGGTTCAATATAATACATTTCTTTGTACTTGCAAAAATGTGCAAGACATCATGAACTCATCGAAGGCAGCAATGATATGAAATTCACTTTTGTATTTGCAGGGCCAAGCACAACATCTGGAACAGAATGGGCACTCAAATCAATATTTCTTTGAATGAATGAATGGATGAATAAGTGAATGAAAGCCAAAGATAATCATTGATACGTATTTATAAAGTACAGTAAGTAAATTGATGCATCTGGTATACAAAATGGAGTGTTCAAATTTCTCTGGGAGCTTGTGATGTGGTTCCATTCCTGTCACTAAGATACTATGAAAGAGACCATTGTGTTGGGTTTAAATCTATTGCCCAGAAAACTTAAGGTAGTTTTTTGGTAGGTGTTCATACATATTACTTGACTCTGGCTCATTTAGCAAAAATTTATCTTTGAATATAGATGTTCTATATTTTTCTTGCATATTCAAAAATTATTAGGTAATTCTTTATTGAATATGTAATAAATATTTGGAAAAATAATTTTATGACCAGAGGTTGCAACAGTTTGTGCCACCTGGTAGGCACAATCATTGTCTTTTCTTTTCCTACATATTGCCCACTCCCAATTATTGTTTTGTACTAGATATACAAGTAAATCAGTATTGTTTTTCAAGAAGCAATTGTCTGTCTTAAAATTGGAAATTAGAGCTTGCATTCTGCCAAATGAAAGGTATGTTTATTGCTACTGCTTTTTAACATACACACTCTTCTCTAAACTTAACACAGATCTAAAATTTAATAATGGTAACTGAATGGTTTAAAAGGTATTTCTTTGTGGGTCCCAATTTGTCACAAGAAACGAGTCATCTAATACCTAAAATATTGAATTATGAGACATTTGTGCAGATAATTACTGGCAAGAATATATTATTCAAAAACTTTAAGATAAAAATATTTTATGTTCACATTGATGAAATGCTTTGAATTTTCAAAAACTCATATACATATATTATTTCCTTCAAACCTCAGAATTCTAAGTAGATATTATTGTCTGTAATTTATCAAAGAGGTTAAAAATGTAGCTTACTATGTGGCTTGCCATATCCCTGTTAATTCCTCAAGAACACTTAATACTCTTAGTATGTTCAAGGTCTAGAACACTGGTATATGGTAAGCAGACAACTAATAAATATTTGCCAAAGTAAATTATCAGGTGTCACACAGCCGAAACCAGAAATCTAACTCAAACCTTCTAAATGTACCATATTTTTCTACTGCACTGACTAACTTCATTATTATTGCCTCTTTTAACTTTAAGAGAGCTATATATCCAAATTATGTTACTTAAGAGTAATTGTTGCTGTAGCTCATTCACCATTTGAGCACAGAGCTGAAACGTTGACACTGGGGAAATTGAATTCGGCTCAAATCAATAGTATTGAGCATCTGCAATATAAGGGCAATGTACTAAGGGCTGAAAATACCAAGATGAGTGAGATGTCTGTGTTCTCAAGAAAATAATAAACTAATAAAGAGGAGAGACGATGTAAATGTAATTTAGGTGGTTAAGTGCTATGATCAAAGTGTGCTTAGGGAGCTAAATATAGACAAGTAAAGTAGGTGGATCGACGCTAAGAATGTAAAATGAATAATAATAGTAATCAAGGTAGGCTGCGGTGTGCTGCAATAACAAGAGGCACTAAAATGTCAGTGGCTTAAAACAACAACAAACCATACTTCTTGCTTGTGCCATGTGATCAATATGGGTCCGTTCTGGGTTCTTCACATTGTTTTTACTCTAGAATCTAAGCTGATCTATTAGCCAAGATATTGAACATTATTTGTTGCCAGGGCAGATAGCACAAGCTGGAAAGTCGCACATTAGCCATTAGATGTCATTTGCACTCACAAAGCATTGAACAATAGTTGCAGGGGCACACCTAGGCACAGAGGGCCAGAAAATGTAATCCTATCATGTGCATGGAAGACAGGGAGCTATTTCACCAACCGTGCTAATGACTACAACAAAGGCTAAAATAGGAAATCAGTACATTCTAAGTAGTGTTTAATACAGTGAAGCACCTGTTCTAATCTTGCATATGGCTCAAATATTTAAATTAGAGATACTTCTAAAATATGCCTCTTGCTTTAGCCCTTTAAATTATACCCTCTCATTCATTGTATATTGAAAATAGAAAAAATTCACAAGCTCTAAATGCATATAGATGCCTGGATATGGGAATTGAGGAAGCTAGGGATCCCTAATCAGGCAGTTCCCCGCCAGAACCACTGTGTTTACAGTGCCAGCTTTTCTTACCTGAAAGTCCTTCATACCCACTACATTGAAGGACTCCAGTTGGTTTTCTGTTACAAAGCAGCAATAAATAAACAGTGTAGCTCTGTTATTAGTTAGAGCTGCCAGTTCTTACAGCCTGAAAGTTATAGCCAGTAATCAGGCAATCTCCAAAAAAATAAGCAAAGTTTGGAGGGCAATACCATAGTTCCTATAGCAGTAATAGAACATATGTGTGAGGAAGAGCTATAATAATGTCAAGGAGCAGAGAGCACCTGTCCTACTGTGATGGATGTTGTTGGGGAAAAATACTTGGAGCATTTTTGCTGATAATGATCAGAGGGAGAGGAGCCCATGGAGTTTGTATATGACTCAGGCTCTGCTAGTTGTGGAATCTGTATTACAAGCCATAATAAATGTCAGATATTTTTATTGAATGGTATTGCTGTCCAACACACTATGGATCTGATTGTAGTTGGTTTCTCTTTGTTTTATTTTTCAAACACTGATAAATTGCTTGATGTTTGAAAATGTTCTGGACTGCTAAAAAATATAAATCTCAAATCCAAAACCAGAAACAGAAATTCATACACAATAGATTTATTTATTATAAAGATGATTAGATGTATGTGAGTCAGGAAAGATTCTGCTGAATTTTTTCTCTTTCACCTAAAATCTACTCTTCCAGACTTTCAAGTGGAGACCATCAGTCTGTTTCTTGCTTTGATAATTTTTCTAGACTTTAAATCTCACCATTTGTTTGCAACAGAAAAAGAAAGACAAGGACCACTGGACTCTGCAGCGTACATGGACTCTGATTGCTTATTTTAATTCCCTATAATACATAGGCACACAAGATTCTGACAGCTCTAAAACTCTGCAGTCTCCAGCATGTTGATTTTGCTACTCTATATATTTAATTTTCTTTTAAAAACGTATCGTATTTCTCTGAGCATTCATTTGCTTTTCAAATTATGGCTGCCTAGCTAAGGCTTGTGTACCAGGTGCCATGTAAAAGCATGTTAAAAGTAGATAAAAGCAATTTACCCTGCCCTCTAATTAGAGATGTCTCATCTTTACCACTGACAATAGCAGTATGCAGCTGTGGCAGTAGAGAGATAATAGGAGCTGGAGCAGAGAGAAATTAAAGATATGCTGGCTGAGGCAGAGTGTCACCTCTCCATTGCTCAGTTTGGGTGGGCTTCAGAATGAAAAGAGATTTTAGTATTTTAGTATTTCCTCCTCCATGGCTCTGTTCGTTATTTTACATTAATAATTGAGCTTTTTCTTTTTAAGAAAGAAAATTTGTGGAGTAGGGGAGTAGGCTATAAGTGGAGAGAGTGTGGGACTTTCTTAATGACTCATCATATAGAATAAATATATTGTTGCCTATTTCTATAGCTCACCTACCATTTAACATCTGTTGGATGCACATCACTGAACTTAATGTAATAAGGTTTAAAAAGTATGGAGAAAACACACGACTTGTCCCTGGAGTTTGCAATCCAAAAGGGTTATTCTTCATAAAAATCATATCTGGTATGTTGTATTCATGTGCAGAGGAAAGATCTATCTAGAAAGTAGCCATCTATTGGGACAAAGTGGCCATACGGTCAGAATAGACTCTTTGAAATAAGTAAATTTTGAGAAAATCTTTAGTGAAATGGTCATCCTGAGTGAGGGACACAGAAGGATCATTCCAGGAAAAATGCCATGATTGAGGTAATAAGCAGCAGACATGTATAAGAACTGCTGAGACCAGTTTTCCTGCTGAAGAAGAGCCATTGAAAAGGACCTTACACTGTACTGAGTAGATCAGAATGGTTATTGAAATTTAATCACAGATCCCATGGAGTGATTTGATTCAAATTGCACTTGAGAAAAAAAAAGCCAAAGCCACTGGTAAATCTGTGCTAACTGTATTGGAGTGAGAAGATACTGGAGGTAAGGGCATACAATGAAAAATTTAAGTAGTAAATTTTGCATACTGATTAGTATGAGAAATTCTTCTAGAGATGAGGAAGATGCAAAGACTAAAGTGTGTAGTAATTAGGTATGAGCCACATTGTTCTACACTGATTGTTGTAGAAATGGAGAAGAAGATTCAATTTAAGAAATGTATTAGGTAGTTAAAGGAATAGTCCATTAGACTTGATGAATTTGAAAGAAGAAAGGCGTTGGAATAAATTTATCTGACAAGAATAGTGACACTAAAGAAACGAGTATAATATACAATATGTATTTGTCCAAGAAAGTAATGAGTTGGGTGTTTCATATTTTAAGTAGCATCTGCAGAGAGTTGAAATGCAAGATTGAGATGTTGAGCAATCATGACTAGAAATGTAGATTTGGCTAGTGGTACTAGCTGGAGCAAAACCAATGGATGAGTTTTTTATGAGTAAGAATAGAAGCAAAAGAATTTTAGCAAATGAAATCACAGGAAGTGGGAAAAAGATGTAGGATGGTGAAAAACAAGAACTTGAAATCAACTAGGGGGTAACCACCAGTGCCAAATACTGGAGAAATTCCAGTGGAGGAGAGCTTCAAGAAGAAAAATGTTTCCATAAAGACAAGAAGGAAGGATTTTCCTAGAGGTGGAGCACTGGTGAATCCCTTTAGCAGAGTGGTAGCTGTGGAATCCAAGTCAAGAGGATTAAGGAAGGACAAGATGGTGGGGAGAAGTGGCAGCAGAATGCTCAATCATTAAATGCAAGGAGAAAATAGATGATAGTAGTAGCAAGTGTTAGCATCACCAAGTTGGTAATTTAAATAAAGCTTAGGGAAATATGAACATTTACATTTTTTAGCAGGAATTAACTATACAGGGATAAAATGCTAGAGGATAAAATAAAAATGGAATGAAAGTGAAATATATGTGTGTATATATTTCATGTATGTTTGTATAACCTTGGGAGATACACAACTAGTTTGGGGAGAAAAACCTGTTCGTTCAGAGATGGCATCAAAATTATCTGAGAAAAGAGAATTTTATTTTGTTTCTCAAAGTAACATATGGATCTATACTGGTTCTGCTGTGATAGCCCTCTGAACATTGCTAGGATGCACTAAGAGTTCTACAAAAAGAGCTATGTTGCTCTGCATAATATTTTTTTCATTCCTGGAGGCAGCCAAAAGGAAGAAGGGAAGAGGCCCAGAAATGGAGGTAAGCTGTACTCTATGGATGGATGTGGGGTGTTCCCCGTGGTGCAGATGTGGAGGATACAGAAGTGTTGGCTAGCGGGACAGACCCACTGATGAGCATGGCAGTAGAAATGTCTAGCATTCACTAGGAAAATACTCAAAATGAATGCAACACTTAGATAAAATCTTCAAATTTTCTTAAAATATTTAATACAAGTTCACAACTCACTCTCTCCATCTCTCTCTCTCTCTCTCTCTCTCTCTCCCCTCATCACCCCCTCCAGTATGTTAAAGTAATTAAGGAAAGGAGTTTTGTTTTATAACTGGGTTACACAGGGGAAAGAGACCAGAATAGCTAAAAGCTATGAGACATGAAGACAATTCAAGTTTTAGAAGAAATGTAGAACCTCAGTGTCTGACAAAATGTCAATCTAGCCAATCCACACACCCTGAATCCCCAGACATATTAGGACAGAGATTCTGAGACAAATTTTTACTTAAATCCTAAAGGACAAGGCAACTGGAAATATTGGATGCCTTTCCAACAACCAGGGGCTAATATTTGGGATGTATTTTGGGGGCATGGATACATAGAAGATAATTTATCAATGACAACAATAATATATCTACTAGCAGTTGAGACTTTACTGCTGTGTTACTATTGCAACCCTAAGAGGTTAATGTCGAGAATTAACTTCTGATCTTAACATTTAAAATCATTTGCTTTGCTACATCTGTCTTAGAAAAATGCACATCTGAAATATAATATTGATTTTTCCTAGGTCTTATGATCACACATAAAGACCATCAGAAATTATTTATTGAAAATGCATTGCAAAACTCATTAGAGAGATATCTTAATTAGATTAATTTTGCATTAACAGTCAATGAGAGGTTACAACTGTTACTTGCAATGAGGCATAAATATGCATCATTCTTTGACAGGATATAAGTCAAAATACAAATGATTAAAAGTGTATACATATAAAGTATAATATAGGCTGGTATATGCAGATTTAACTAACAGATATATTCACATTAGTTATCACTCAAGATCAAGGCATTTTGATCTGATAGAATTAGCAAAAGCAGCTACATTGAGCTTCTTTCAATTAAAAGTCATGTTGGGCTACCTCTCTCTAAGGACAGGAAAATCTCTGCTTTAGCTCTCATTTAGAATTCTGCCTACTTTTTGGAAAGTGGGGCTGTTAAGAAGTGGTCAGATATAACCTTGATGAATTTCCTAGGACTTGATTGTATCCACTCTAGTTAACAAGTAAGATAAAATCACATGTTGTATATAATTTTTCAAAGCAAGAACACTTATATTTTGATTTGCTTTACCTTATCTTCAAATCTTAATATGGACTAATCCATGTGACAAAAACAACTATTTTTCTTCTATTCCCTAATTGGACCACATAAATGTTTTCAGGTCTAAATGATATCCTTAAAGAAACATGTGCTCGTTGAATGGTTTACTGCATTGTAGGTACTTTATAACACACCCAGGACCCCCTCCCTCCACAAGACAGATGTTTCTTCCTGGAGCTTACCTAATAGGAGAGAAATTTTTTATACACCCTTTCTCAGTAAACCATGATACAAAACAGAAGTGAAATTGTTGACCAATTGAACTCAACCTGATCAATTTGCAATCTGTATATAATCGTATTGAAATATATAATTTATTGGTAATATTATATATGCAACCAAGTATTTATTGTTAGGTAAACATCAAAAGTAGATTGTAATTTTAACCATCAGTGGGAATATATAGAATGATTAAGTCATTCACATCAATTTATTTTCATCGGATGTTCCTCCTTGTCTACCAGTAAAGTACAATATACAGAGATCATGGCCTATGGCTTACGGGACATCTGATAGTCAGTACCAAGACTAAATTGGAGGAAAAAAGGAAAAAAATAACGTGGGGGCAGCTAATTTTGCAGCTGAAGAAAGCAAATTCACTCACTGCTCCACGTGACAGGACAGCATCAGAGATATCAGAACCAGGAGTCTTAAAATCTAGCCCTGTGTGGGCTGCATGATTCCATGATTAAAGAAAATAAAGGTAGGGAGGACTAAGAAAGGAAGCCAAAGAGAAAGAATTTAATACAAAATAGCAAGGACAGGTGAGTGGAAGTGTTCTCAAAACACTTGCTGGATATATTTGAGGACAAAAGGCAATAATTACAAAAGTCAAGGAGCCCAGTGCCACCTCTAAAGCATCACATATAGATGCAGGAATTATATTAACAGTGTGTATAGTCAAGGAGAAAGCAGACAGAATAAACCCATATTTAGGGACACAAAGGGACAACAAGTGGTCATTGTGCTTAAGAGTAGGCTTAGGGAAAACAGTTCCCCATAACTTCGAGATATGTACTCTGCTCTGAAATTTTCATAACAATGTTCAGAAGGGATTCGGAGAGGTGTTGTAAATGAAACAACCAAGTCTAAATAGTACTACCCTTGGTCAAACTGGAGCAAGAATCCCCTAACAGGGTTTATTCATGGAATGGTTTGCAACTCAACCTTACTAACATAGTGTAAAGAATTCCGACCAGAGTCACCTTGTTTTAAGCACTGTGCAGCAGAAGGACTTGGAGACAAAATGCATGAATATATAATATCAATTTGCATGTCAGCATGGATTTTTGAAATTCAGGTTAATTAATTGTCAGACTGCAATGGTAAAGTAACCCAGGTTTTAGAGCTGCACAGAACTAGGGTTTGAATCTTCCTTCTCTGATACTTACCTGTGTCATCTCGAGCAAGATGCTCATTGTCCCTGAGACACAGCAAAAATATATACGTAAAATGCCTATCAAGGGTCTGATTCACATAGGTGTCCAAGATATGGTCATTTTCTTTTGCTTTCTTCGAAGTTCAAAAGAAAATTCTGAGCCAAGTTTCAGAATGAGTGGACCAGACAGATTCCAGCAAGGCCAAAACACCTCCTTTTCTTTAATAATATATCTGAGTATCTGAACAAGAAACAATTCCTGTCTCTCAAGGTTGAAATGATAAATTATTGAACTTTTGTAGAGGTGGATTTTTCCACCTTTTTTCTCCTTACTACCCACATACAAGTGGGGTATCTCGCTATCCCACTGGCACCTCATATTCAATATTTCCAAAATAAAACATAATCTTTTCCAACAACAGAGCTCTTTCTCATGAATTCTCCATGGCTGTTAATAAAGCTTGCAATCTTTCAGTTATCTATCATATCCAAATATTAGTTAAAATAGTCTGACAATCGTAATTATATGTGGGATGGTGGATTGAGAAGGCTCAGTGATCATAATCCTCTAGGAAAATTTGGAAATATATGAGACTTTGGATTGTCACAACAGCTGGAAGGTGTTATGCAAATTTAGTAAGTGGGGACCAGAAATGTTAAAATATCTGCATGCTGGAAATAACCCTTCACTTTGAAGCACTGGGAGCCCAAAATGTCATTGGGGGCCCATTGAGAAATGTGAATAGAATCTACCTCTTCAAACACCTTATGCTCATTTTCTTTCCATTGTACCAGCCCAAGCTCTGCATTACCTTGAATCATAGCATGTTATTGCTGAAAAGAACTTTAAGGTTATCTAGATCAGGAAACAGAGGCCAAAAAGGTTAATCGATTGACCCAAGTTATATAACTACTTGGTTACAAAGTTTGACCTCAGATCTGACTGTTACTTTTGTAGGTGTGCCTGAGGTTATAGTATCACCTAGCTGTACTCCACATTCAAATTTATCCTCTACAGGACAGGGCTAACCACTAAATCTTAAAGAACCACTCCCAGAACATCATTTTACAACCAAAGCCAGTTCTCAGTCTTTGCCCATTGCCTATTAAATATACATTCCTTAGCCTGGCATCCTAGATCACTCATGATCTGGGCCAACCAGGCCTTTTAGTGGTATTTCACCCTATTCTCCTGCCTTTTTTGAGTGACAAACTGTCCCCCTGGCTAACTCCCAAGCACATATTGGGCATTTATATCTTCCCTCAAGCTGTTCCCTTTGCCTAAAATATTCTCCACATTCCCTCCCTGTCAAATCTCTACTGACATTCAAATGTCTCCTTTCCATGAAACTTTAAAAAAATTTCCTCAACCTGATACTTTCTTTTCCTCTTTATCACCTTTAATACTTTGTAGCTGGAATAACTAGAATTACTATGGCCTTCTGGGCACTATAGCTATTTGAATATTTTGTTCTATTTGAGGACAGAGACTAGCTAATATGCATAACCTTAGCTATAACACACTTTGCACATATAAGGTGCACAGTAAAAAATTTGGAGATAGATACACAAAAGATTTAGCAGCCAATCTGGGAGAAAATCAGATGAACAGACAAAGCTTTGCACTCTTAACTTTCCACTCTTAACTATTCACCGGGAAAAAGCTGCAAAGCACTTCTCCTCACCCTCACTTCAAGACTCCTTTTAGCACTATAATTGAAATTCATTGGAATGTGTTTCAATTTCAAAGAAAACAGAAGGGAATGACATCATCCCTGTTCTTTCTATTGCCCTCAATGAAAATTTCATTTATCCTTGTCATCTCACCTATGCTGTCAGCAGTAAGGATGGAAGCTTCATTAATAAAAATCAGAACAGGTTTTCTACCTTGAAAATGCCTAAAGTATTCTCAAGACAATCAAGCTGCATCTAACAGCCAGGAGAACTAATATGTAATCCTAAATGAGTATAACCAGTTGATTTAGAATTTGGTTCAGAACCATAATTGTGGAAGGATAAATCTTTGTAAAATTTTTCTAACTATTCACTACTGCATAATCTGAAGTTTAGCTACAAATTACCAATAAGTTAGTGCCAGGAAGTAGAGTCTAGCTTCCTTGATACTGGTCACTCAATTCTGAATTAAACTCCTGGTATATATAAGTATATAACTTTTTTGTCTGTGTGTGTGTGTGATAAAAATAAATCTGAACATAACTTCTGCATAGCTGTAAGTTCTCTTAATCACATGATCAATTAGATCCAATATAAATAAGCTAAAAGAGGCTTTCGGCAAGATGGCTGACCAGAGACACCAGCTGCCAGAGCATCTCAGTAAGAAGAAGTTTTAGATGAAAGAGAAAAAAAATGAACAGACAAACACAGATTAGATATGGATCTGAGGGAAGGGTACCAGAACCTTCAGGAGACTCCATATGAAGAAGGTACAGATCAGAACAGGAAGGAGCAAAGTATCAGCAGAGATCAACTGCTCAGAGGCTTAGAGTCCAGTGAAAAGAGTAGGTGGAGTGGTCTCTTTCTCCCCTCCTTGCATATCTGACCATCAGTGGGGGCCCGAGCTGCTGGAGAGATTTTCTACTCACACAACTAAAAAGGATACTGCTGCCAATGAGCTGGGCGCTTCCAGGCCCCCTGTCGTGCCTCCCACCTCCACAGAATGGAGCAGGAGCAGCAGACACCATATTGCTTCTCTACTCACCATAAGCCTTTATCTCCTCAGGGAGCTTCAACTCCTCAGGTTTCGTCTTGCTCCTTCCCACACAGACATTTCCCAACTCCAGCACAGACTGCAGGAGCCATAGGGGTCCAGTGGGTCCCAGGTGATCTGCCTGACTACAGTCCCTGGACATTCTGGGTAGGAAGCCAACCAGAGTGAGGGACAGACATGACTTGAGTGCTAGCTTTCCTGTATTCGGGCTGTTTTTCTCCCCTTCTCCCCCCAACCTGTGGCCGCCAAGAGAGACAACTGAGCCACCACATGAGGCTTCCATAGAGAGTGAGGCTCAGACCTTACCACTTGGGGTCTTGCAGCAGACTGAGGGGTGCTTGGACTATGAGCTCCCTGCTCACCACCACAACCCACCACCCCATGCTGCTTGCCTGGTGACTCCATAGTGTGGGGCATGCCCTAAGGTAGAAGAACATTAAACCTGCTGGGGCACCCCGTGGGCAACTCAGATCTAGCACACTTCTCCCTGGCATGATCAGGGATTGATCTTTGGGGACACAGGGGCAGGTCCACAGGCCAGATACCATACCCCCAAGTCTTGATCACATTGCTCATAGGCATGGAGGGGAGATTTATGAATGAGTCTCAGGAGGCAAGGGAGTCCACATGGGCAGATAGGGAGAGAGTACAGTGTGGGTCCTAGCTGTGGTATACAAGGCCCCCTTTCCACCACAAGAGGGCCATATTCTCAGCTCAGTCTGGGATTCTGGACAGAGAACCTTCTGGCCCACATCACAGTTGTGTGGAGCTTGGCTGGCATGAGCTCCTGTCTGCCAGCAGCCACCAGAGAGAAACCACAGAGCATGTGAGGGTGTAGAGGAGAGAGGCCTAATCCAGACTGCTAGATTGTGAATCTCAGATGGCCCTGCCTCCACAGGCAGACTTTCTGGTTCTATGGAACCACTTCTGCTTCTCCCTGTTGAATTTCCCCCAACAGCTGGGAGCAGACCTTAGACACCTGCTGAAACAGTTACCTTGCCAGCTTTTGTGGAGTCTAAGGGTAAGTTCATTCAACCCAGCCCCACCCAGCTACACTCCCAAACCTGCCTCTGCTGTGGCAGAGGATAAGGACTCACCTGAAGTTTCAGGGACCCATCCACCACCTAGGGCATTTGAGCACTTCCCCTGAGGGACTAGAACTGGTCACGGGATGCAAAATTAACATTACAGCTTGTTCCTTCTGGCAAGTTGCACCTAATGACAAGGAGGTCAATTTGCACAACCTTTACAGCATTTACTGACTCAATCATACAGGGTGTGGTTGATTCTCACCCTTTAGCACCACCCACTGTCTTGGATATTAAACTGGGCATGCCATTATAATTCACAGTGTTAAGAAGACCATAGGGCTGGGGAAAGAGAAAGGATCTCTAAGACCTCCATGCTGCCTTGTCAAAGAGAGACAGAGAATCTTCTGACTCACATAGTTCCTACAGCCTACAACCAACTAGCAAATGAGAAAACCACCACACTAAGAATATCTAAAACCAAAACATTCATCCAGAACCTAGATAGCCATCAAAGCACCCAAAAGCAAAGCCAAAGATTCTTACCCAACATATGCAACAAACATACTCATACAAGTGAGTCAAGGGGGATAGATTTGTTTCTATCTAAACAAAAGAAAATCCAAAAATAAGAAGCAACAGTTGCTCCAGATGAGAAGGAATCAGCAAAAGAACCCCAGAAGTATGAAGAATCAGAGCAAAAGATCACCCCCTAAAGGGAACATCAGTTCTCTAGTAACAGATACCAACCACAATCAGAATATTGAAATGAGAGATAAAGAATTCCAACTTTGGATTATAAGTAAGTTCAACGAAATACAAGAGAAAATGGAAAATCAACACAAAGAAACCACACAAAAATTTCAGAAAATGAATGAAAAAATTTACTAAATAAATTGAACTATTTAAAAGATAAAATAGAACTTTTGGAAATGAAAAATTCATTCAAGGAAATACAAAACACAGTGGAAAGTCTTAAGAATAGAATAGACTAAGCAGAAGAAAGACTTTCGGAGCTTGAAGACAACACCTTCAAATTAAATAAGTCAATCAAAGATAAAGAACAGAGAATTAGGAGAAAGGCACAAAGCCTACAAGAAATATGGGATTATGTATAGAAGCATAAGAATTCTAGGCATCCCTGAGGGTGAAGAAGAAAACACATAGGGTTGGAAATCCTAGTTGAGGGAATAAATGAGAAAAACTTCCCTGGTTTTGCTGGAAATTTAGATATCCAGGTACAAGAAGCTCAACAAACACCTGGGAGATTTATCACAAAGAGGCAATCAGCACAGCACATAATCACCAGACTAGCCAAAGTTAACATGAAGAAAGAACTCCTGTGAACCATAAGGCAAAAAATCAGGTAACTTACAAAGGAAAACCCATCAGGCTAACTACAGACTTCTCATAAAAACCCTAACTATTTATGCACCTAACACAACTGTGCCCAGATTCATAAAGCAAACCCTACTAAAGCTAAACAAACTAATAAACAGCAACACTGTAAACGCTGGGAACTTCGACACCCACTAACAAAGCTAGATAGATCCTCCAAGCAGAAAATAAATAAAGAAACACTGGACTTAAATAGGATTCTAGAGAAATGAGCCTAACAGACATTTATAGAACATTGTACCCCAAAACTACTGAATATACATTCTTTTCAACAGAATCTGAAACATTCTCTAAGACTGATGACATTTTAGCACACGAAACATGTATAATAGAAATTATATATGTATCTTCTCAGAGAATAGTGGAATAAAATTGTAAATCAACCTCAACAAAAACACTCATTTCTAAACAAAGTCATGGAAATTAAACAACCTACTGCTGAATGATTATTGGCTCAAGGAGAAAATTTAGGTGGAAATCAAAAGATTCCTTGAATTATATGACAAAGGGGACACAGTCATCAAAATCTGTGAGATTCAGCAAAAGCTGTCCTAAGGGGAAAATTTATATCCTTAAATGCCTACATCAAAATAACAGAAAGATCACAAATCAGGAGTTTAATAAATTGTCTAAAGGAACTAGAAATGAAAAAGCAAATTAAACACAAACCCAGCAGACAAAAAGAAATAACTAAGGTCAGAGTAGAACTAGATGAAATCAAAAACAAACAAAAATACAGAAGATTAATGAAATAAAAGTTGGTTCTTTGAAAAGATAAACAAAATTGATGGGCCTCTCACTAAATTAACCAGAAATAGAAAAGAAAGAACCTAAACTCAATCATAAATGAAAAAGGAGATATTACAACTGATACCACAAAAATAAAAATATCATCTGTGAGTATTATAAAAAATCGATGCACTTGAAAACATTGAGAAAATGGACAAATTTCTGGAAACACACAACCTCCCAAGGCTCAGTCAGGAAAAAATAGAACTCCTGAACAGACCCATTGCAGGCAACAAAATTGAACCAGCAATAAAAAATCTCCCAATCAAAAAAATGTCCTGGACCACATGGTTTTACAGCCTATCTTTATCAGGCTTACAGAGAATTGTTACCCATACTCCAGAAATTATTTCAGAACATCAAGAAGTAAAGAATCCTCCCCAACTCATTTTATGAAGCTAGTATCACCCTGAAACCAAAGCCAGGAAAGAACACAACAAAAAGAAAACTATATATCATTATCCCTTATGAATATAGATGAAAAAATTCTCAACAAAACTCTAGCAAACCTAATTCAGCAGCACATCAAAAAAATAATTCACCATAAATAAGTGGGCTTCATCCCAGGGATACAAGGATAGTTCAACATATATAAATTCATGAATGTGATTCACCACATAAACAGAAGCAAAAACAAAGATCATATGATCATCTCAATAGATACAGAAAAAGCATTTGACAAAATTCAGCACCATTTTATGATAAAAACTCTTAACAAAATAGGCAGAGATGGAACATATCTCAAAATTATAAAAGCCATGTATGACAAATCCATAGCAAACATACTGAATGGGGGAAAGATGAAAACATTTGCACTCAGAATCAGAACAAGACAAGGATGTCCATTGTCACCACTTCTATTCAATATAGTGTTGGGAGTTCTACCCAGAGCAATCTGGCAAAGAAGGAAATTCAGGGTGTTCAAATGGGGAAAGAGAAGGTCAAATTATCACTTTTTGCTAATGATATGATCTTATATCAAGGAAACCCCAAACACTCCACCAAGAGACTCCTAGAATTGATAAATAAATCCAGCAAAGTCTCAGGTTACAAAATCAATGTGCACAAATCAGTAGCATTTATATACACCAACAACAGTCAAGCTGAGAATAAAATCAAAGACTCAATACCTTACACAATAGCTACAAAGAAAATAAAATACCTGGAAATATACTTAACCAAGTAAGTGAAAGATCTCTACAAAAAGAACTATGAATCACTGAGGAAGGAAATTGCAGATGATATAAACAAACGGAAAAACATATCATGCTCATGAATCAGCAAAATCAACAGGGTTACAATGTCCATACGACCCAAAGGATTTACAGATTCAATAAAATTCCAATCAGAACACCAAAGTCATTTTCTGCAGATCTAGAAAAAATGATTCTATGCTTTGTTTGGAACTAGAAAAGAGCCTGAATAACCAAAGCAAACTTAAACAAAAGGACCAAATCTGGAGGCATCATTTTATCAACTTTAACCTATACTACAAGGGTATAGTAAATAAAACAACAAGGTACTCACACAAAAAAAGAGACATAAACCAATGGATGAGAACAGAGAACCCAGATAAAAAACCATCCTCATATTGCCATCTGATCTTTGACAAAGCAGACAGAAACATAGGGGAAAAGAATCCCTATTTAACAAATTGTGCTGGGAAATTGGATAGCCACATGTAGAAGATTGAAAGAGGGTCCATATCTTTCACCACTTACAAAAGTTAATTCAAGATGGATAACAGACTTAAATCTAAGTCATGAAACCATGAGAATTCTAGATGAAAATGTAGAAAAGACTCATCTAGATATCAGCCTAGCAAAGATTTTATGACTAAGACCCCAAAGGCAATCACAGCAACAACAAAAGTAAAAAAAAATGGTACTTGATTAAATTAAAAAGCCTCTGCACAGCCAAGGAAACAATCAACAAAACAAATAGTCAACCTACAGATTGGGAGAAAATATTTGCATGCTATACATCTGATAAAGGGATAATAAAATCTACAAAGAACTCAAGCAAATCAGCAAGAAAAAGCAAACAACCCTATTAAAAATTGTGGAAAAGACATGAACAGAAGCTTTTCAAAAGAACATAGACTAATGGCCAATAAACATATGAAAAAATCTTCAACACCACTAATCTCAGAAAAATACAAATAAAAACCACAATATGACATCACCTAACCCCAGTGAGAATGGCTTTTATCAAAATATCTCCAAACAATAGATGCTGGCATGTATGTAGAGAGAAAGGAACTCTTATACACTGTTGGTGGGACTGCAGATTTGTACAAGCTCTATGAAAATAATATTGAGATTTCTCAAAGAACTAGAATTATATCTACCGTTCGATCCAGCAATCTCACTACTGGGTATTTACTGAAAGGAATAAAAACCATTTTATCAAAAAACACTTGCACTTGTATGTTTATTGCAGCACAGTTCATGATCACAAAGATGTGGAGTTAACCCAAGTGGCCATTAATTCATGAATGGATTAATAAAATGTGGTATATATATACCATAGAGTATACTCAGCCATAAAAAATGAATTAAAACCTTTTGCAACAATCTGGATGGAACTAGAGACCATCTTTCTAAGTGAGGTATCACAAGAATGAAAAAACAAAAACCACATGTACTCACTATTAAATTAGAACTAACTGATCAACACTCATGCACATATGGAAATAAAACTCAATGGAAATCATGAAGTTGATGGGCGGATGAGAGGATGGGTGAAATCATGCCTAACGGGTACAGTGTACACTATCTGGGTGATGAGCACACTTGTAACTTTGACTGAAGCAATACAAAACCAATCCATGTAGCCAAAACATTTGTACCCATTGATATTCTGAAATAAATAAATAAATTAAAAAATTTTAAAATGTAAATAAGCTAAAACATGTAGGGAAAATATATATTTTTCAAAGAAGCAAAAATATTGGAGCATAGACATAATCTTCAAGCTCTATGTCTATGCTCCAATATTTTTGCTTCTTTGATTCTCTTTTTACACCCCCAAATTCTGGCTATATATATTTTAACTTATTTACTTTTAAAAAATTTTTAATTAATTTATTTATTTCAGAATATCAATGGATACAAATGTTTTGGTTACATGGATTGGTTTTATGTTGCTTGAGTCAAAGTTATAAGTGTACTCATCACCCAGATAGTGTACATTGTACCCATTAGGCATGATTTCACCCATCCTCTCATCCCCCCATCACCTTCATGATTTCCATTGAGTTTTACTTCCATATGTGGAGAGATAGGGACACTCTTACACTGCTGGTGGGACTGCAAATTGGTGCAACCTTTGTGGAAAAGAATTTGGAGATGCCTCAAAGAGCTAAAAATAGAATTACCATTTGATCCAGCAATAGCATTATTAGGCATCTA
>CAUYRT010053322.1:0-13033 GCA_963574885.1 Lepilemur ruficaudatus
GGCCAAGGCAGGAGGATCACTTGAGGTCAGGAGTTTGAGACCAGCCTGAGCAAGAGTGTGATCCCCTTCTCTGTAAAAAATAGAAAAATTAGCTGGGCATGGTGGCACAGGCCTGTAGTCCCAGCTATTCGGGAGGCTGAGACAGGAATATTGCTTGAGCCCAGAAGTTTGAGATTGTAGTGAGCTATCATGATGCCACTGTACTCTAGTTGGCATCTCTGCTAAAAAAAAAGACTCTGCTAAAAAAAAGGGGGGAGGGGGAGTAATAGTAGAGATTTATTTATAAAGATAGAAAAATGGTGTTCTATCCCAGAATCTCCATTTTCTAATACAGTCGACTCTCAGTGTTCACGGTAGTTAAATTCTATACAGTTGCTGCAAACACTGAGTTATCAAATATGGAACTGCTAGGGAAAATACAGGGTTAGATTACTGCAAGCCTCTGGTCACAACAACTAATCAATATATTGCCTGGTCTTATGTGTGTTTCTGTTTAAAAACAACTTATTTAATATATATTTTTGATTCATTAACATTGAACTCTTAGCAATAGTATAACTCACGCCTTAATGAAACTTACTAACACCTACTCTCTCCATAAGGTACATCACAGCCTTCTTGGCTTAGGAACACTAGACAGTACTTGAGCATTATGGTTGCGGGCCATTTTAAACAACAGAATCACCAACACAAAGCACAAAAATGTGAAAAACTTGGCACTAAGTAGACCACAAAAAAGATACTTGTTTACAGTATGAGCTCAAATAAGAAGGCAGAGCCTTGTTCTGCCATAGTTTGGAATACTGAGTTGCGTGTTGGGCAACTCAAATTTTTGGCCACTGTGCTCATGTCTTCACATGACTGTGTAAAAATCAAAAGTGTTGATTTTGGGGTTACAAATAAATTTTAGCCTGCAGGCCAAGATTGACTATCCTAATAAAAAGTTAGAAAATGTTAAAATTTTCACTAATAGAACCAAACAATAAAAAATGTAGGGTACTTTGGTTGTTAGGAAGCTAGAGGAAGGGAAGTAAAAAACTTTTATCCTAAAATTAATTTTTGTTGGAAAATTATGCACATTTTTATTTGTTAATACTGTTTTAAGTAATAAAGCTCTCTGATATTGACAAGATCTTAAGAAAATTTTTGTCTTTTCAAGTTGTGTTACTAAGAGCATCAGGCTTAAGTTTGGGTATTTTAAAAGTTATTTTAGGCTGGGTGTGGTGGCCCATGCCTATAATCCTAGCACTCTGGGAGACTGAGGCGGGAGGATTGCTTGAGTTCAGGAGTTTGAGACCAGCCTCAGTCAGAGTGAAACCTTGTCTCTACTAAAAAATAGAAAGAAATTAGCTGGGCAACTAAAAATAGAAAAAAAAAAATAGCTGGGCATGGTGGGGCACACCGGTAGTCCCAGCTACTCAGGAGGCTGAGGCAGGATTACTTGATCAAACCCAGGACGTTGAGGCTGCTGTGAGCTAGGCTGATGCCAAGGCACTTCTAGCCTGAAGAACAGAGCAAGACTCTGTCTCAAAAAAGTAATAGAGGAAAAAAAAAGTTATTTTATAAGTGATTTTTTTTCCAGAATATTATGGGGTTATAAATGTTTTGGTTACATGGATTGCTTTTGTACTGCTTGAGTCAAAGTTATAATTGTGGCCATCACCCAGATAGTGTACATTGTACCCGTGAAGTATGATTTCAACCATCTCCTCGTCTTCCCTAAGTGATTATAATTTAAGAGGAACCTAACCCTGTTACAGAATGCTTAGTTGAAGTTATATGTACTGATTGAAGTTGCAGTTTATAAGTAGTTGAATGGAAAGCATTGAGGGTCTTGAATTATTCAATGTTAATAGTAAACAACAAGTCTATTCTTAATTGATTTAGCCTGTTTTCTTCTATTAAAATAGGTTCCTGATATGGCAGGCTACCCTCACATCCGTTACATTTCATCAGGATTGGATGGAACATCATTCAGAGGTCCTTTCAGGGGCAATTTTGAAGTATGTAATAAAGTCAATGAAGATATTTGCCACAGTATTTTTACTGCAGAGAGCCTATATGTTTGCCATTAGCATTCACAGTTGTGTAGGACTGCTATAGTGGTTGCGAATCAGAAGGTAGTAAAATGTTTGGCTTTCTGATGTTGCTTTGGTGAGTTACGGAAAGATTTATAAGCGATGTTAATCTTAGGGTCAAAAAATGCCCACATATTTAAAGAAGAGTAAATGAAAATATCTAATATAGGAGAACATAAAATTTATTATATCAAAATAAATATTACATAAAATACCATCAAATGTGGGGGGAACCTTCATGCTTTTGACTAAGCTTAATTTTCCGAGAAATGTTGCTGGAGAAAGAGAAACATGTAATTCACTTTGTAGCTAAACATCTTATTTGAATTTTCAGGAAGAACAAATCATTTAAATATAACAAAGTTTTGTTGTGTTTCTTCATGTCAATTTGGAAGTTGGAGTCAGTGTGACTTATTAGAACTATTACTGCTTGATTTGTTTCTTATACTTACTGACTCTATACTACCACATGGTAATATTTTTGCCATAACTTATAAAGATAACTTTGCTATAGCACTTCAGTTGGTTGAGAAAAAATATTATAAGCAACCATTTGCCTTACTATATATAAGAAAAATTACATAAGCCATTTATTTTGTCATGTATAAGGTTTTTTTGAACTGTATATTTATATTGCAGGTTTATATGTATGGAAGATTATTGCCATTACAATATTGACAATACTGTTCTAGGATTAACCATTCTTGCTTTTAATACTAGTTGTTATTCACTTTCAGGAACTGATTCATTTGGAAGAAAGATTAGGAAATGTCAATCGTGGAGCGTCCCAGGGGACAATTGAAAGATGTACATATCCACATAAATACAAAAAGGTAAGAATTTAGTCTGTCAAACTTCTAGAATATTATTGAAATGCATAACATTTTTATTAAAATTATTATGGACCTTTGGGTTTGTGGAATCTAGCAAATACATTATTATTAAAGGAATACATACCTACTGTTTAAAAAAATTTGAAAGTACAAAAACATGTACTCCAGTGTTTCTTCCCCTGCAGATCCTAGTCTTCCTTCTCAGAAGTGAAATCATAGTTAAAAATTTCTTAAGTATTCTTCGAGATATTTATGTGCATTTTCTAATGTGCATATGTATAATATTTTTTCTTCTACTTTTAAAAGTAACTTAAAGGGGATGAGATGTACATGATTTGCACACTGCCATTTCATTCTATATCAGCACCCACAGATCACCCATTTTGTTTTTAATAGCTTATACAGAATTCTATCGTATAGCAGTACCATAATTTTTTTAACTATGCTCTTATTTTGATGGACATTTTACTCATGTATAGTTTTTATGTTCAACCCTCAATTCCTTCTGTAGTATTATACAATATCTGGAAGTTATGGAGTAGATGGATTAAATAATTTCTTACAACAATAAACAATGTCTATGCTATTCAGAAATAAATTGTGAAAATTACTGTTCTTTTTAGTTTTCATCTGTTTTCTAAGAGTAATAATGAGATACTACCCACTTAAGTTTTTTTAACTGTCCAAGCTAACTTTAATTTATATGAATGTTATTGGAAACATTCATTAGTAAAATAAAATTTGTTAATTCTCATGATAAGATAAAAACAGAGTTTATATTGTGTACCATCCTTATTGTGAATTAAAAATAATAGATTTCAGGCTGGGCGCAGTGGCTTATGCCTGTAATCCTAGCACTCTGGGAGGCCGAGGCAGGAGGATTGCTCAAGGTCAGGAGTTTGAAACCAGCCTGAGCAAGAGCAAGACCCGTCTCTACTAAAAATACAAAGAAATTAATTGGCCAACTAAAAATACATAGAAAAAAATTAGCTGGGCATGGTGGCACATGCCTATAGTCCCAGCTACTTGGGAGGCTGAGGCAGGAGGATCGCTTGAGCCCAGGAGTTTGAGGTTGCTGTGAGCTAGGCTGACGCCACGGCACTCTAGCCTGGGCAACAGAGTGAGACTCTGTCTCAAAAAAAAAATAATATAATAGATTTCAAACTAGTGAATTTCTGTTAAATTTGATTTTGCTTTTGATGCTGATTATTAAGGGGTCTTAAAAGAATACTTGGTGATAGTCACTTAATTCATCCATTAATTCATGACAGTCTGACCCGGGAAATAAGTGTGGGTGGATATGTGGTTTTGTTTGTTTTGTTTTTCAAATAAATGCAGACTTTACTCAGTTGTTCAATAATGTCATCTCTACTAATAAGGTAACAACTGATTGGTTCTCACAGAGGAAACTGCACTGCAAACAAGATGGGGAAGAAGGGACTGAGGAAGACACAGAGGAAAAGTGTACTATCTGTTTGTCTATTTTAGAGGAAGGTGAAGATGTGAGGTAACTAGATATTAATTATCTAAACTCTATTGTCAAAACTATACAAGGAAGTTTATTTGAAAGTAAACTAGAAACCAAATAAAGATTACTCTTGACATACCCTTTTACCAATCTCTAACACGTAGAACTGGCTTAATATAATGCGTCAAAGAATAAAAAGGTTAAAGTCACTGAACTACCAACACAGGGTGGGAACAGAAACAATATACTGCCTCTTTTAGGGCCATACCAGGGGTTGGCCAGGGAAATTCTGTGGTCAAAATTGTCTTCTGTAAATCTCACAAAAATAACTTGAGAGGCTTTGGGGAACCTAGACAGTTATCGTAATGTGTTCTTCAAAGCTTAAAAGGGAGTCCAGCTTAGCTCTCTGCAGTTTGTTTTACAGCATTTTTTATAAATTGATTTTGCCTTTAAATTTCCTCTCAATTTGTAGGATTATTCCCTTCTTACACCTTTGTGATTTAGAAAATGTTAGTATGCTAACCCTATATTAATCGTAGGCATTTTCTTTGTATAATCTCTTAAGTAATTGTTTTGTTCCTATTCTCCGTTTTTTTTTATTAATGTAACACAATGCCATAAGATACAGGTTCTAAAACATACATAACAGAACTATGTGGTAATATTGTTGCCCTAATTTATAAGGATAACTTTGTCATACCTCTTCAGTTGGCAGAGAGAAAAAAAATTTTAAGGTTATTTGCATACATTATTCCCACTGAATGTTTATAAATATGAAAGTTAATTGCTTTTATAGTATTGACAATACATTAAAGGAAAATTAGAGCACTTCTTTTTGCCACTATTTTTGCAAAATATTAAGAAGTCTAAAAATGTATAAAAAGTCTTTTAACAGTGGGTAGAGGTAAAGTAGAAATGGACACTTGAGTCAGTAACTTTTATCCATGTTAGACTTAGATTTAATGTTGCCCTGTCTTGCTTAGAAGCTTTATTTTTCAATTTCTAGTTGATAACTTTATATGATATAAACATACTAAAGTAAACATCTTCTAACCTACCTATAAAACAGTAGCACAGTATTAAGTCTGTATGCAATTATCCCGTGAAAACAGTATTATTGACCTTTAATCATGTACTTAAGTTTAATGTATAAAGATCTGCATAGGAAATTATAACATTGCATATTAAGTCATTCCTTAATTAGGACAACATGGCTACTATATATTTGCCACATGAGTTCTAATGTTCTTGATAGAGAATTAAATGAGAATAATGTATATTTGAGATAATATGTGTTTTAAAGGGCATTATAAATACAGTGATGATTTGATATTTAAAAGATACGTTTGGGTGGGTGCGGTGGCTCATGCCTGTAATCCTAGCACTCTAGGAGGCTGAGGTGGAAGGATTGTTTGAGCTCAGAAGTTTAAGACCAGCCTGAGCAAGAGCAAGACCCCCTCTCTACTAAAAACAGAAAAAATTAGCTGGGTGTGGTGGTACACACCTGTAATTCCAGCTACTCATGAGGCTGAGGCAAGAAGATCGCGTGAGTCCAGCAGTTTGAGGTTGCATCGAGCTATGATGACGCCACTGCTCTCTAGCCATGGCGACAGAATGAGACTCTCCAAAAAATAAAAAAAGTAAACAACAAAAGATATGTTTGCAGTATTATGTGACAGAACATACTGCCAGCTCCAGCGTGTTGACAGCTCATGGACAAAAACAAAACTGGAATAATTGCCAGTGTAATTCCTGCTCTTATAATTCTTCAGATTTTATGTAATTTGGTTCCATATCTGTGACAATTAATTATCTTGGATGTTTATATATTGCTCAAAGTGCTAATTTAATATACGTGTAACTCTCTTTAGAGAAGTTGGTTTTTGTTTTTTATAAAAGAGAAAGATTCCTAGTAATATCAAAACACTACTGAATTATTACATGTATAATTTGTTTAAAAATAAATGCCACATGCAGTTGTCATAAAATTAATTTCTACCTTTTGTTTTCTTGCCAATAATAGACGCCTTCCATGTATGCACCTTTTCCACCAAGTGTGTGTTGACCAATGGTTGATTACCAATAAGAAGTGCCCCATATGCAGAGTGGACATTGAGGCCCAGCTGCCAAGTGAAAGTTGACACCATGTTTCAGAACTCTTGCCCTCCCTCTCATTCCCATCCTTCCTGGTACTGCAGTCAACCAAAGATGGCATGACTTACCTGCGCAGATTTGGAAGCATTGAACTTAGAGTGCTGGCTCTGCTATATGGTACAACTAATGCTAGACTTACAGTTTATGTATACAGTTGATTTTGATGTATTTATAAAAGCTTTTTTTTCTAGATTTCACATTTTTCCTGTATCATTTTACTGTATTTTTGCATGATTCCTTGTATTGCATTTCTTTGCACATATTATGGGCTTGTGACCCTAAACTTGCAGGCAAGATTAGCTGCTTTAGTAAGTAGAATTTTGTGGTCTTTTTGTTTTTTTACATAGTTCCAAGCCTTGAAAATTATGAATTTTTTTATCCATTACTAACCTTTAATTTAATCGATCATGTACTTTAGTTTAATGTATAAAGATCCTCTAGAAAATGATAATATTGTGTATTAAGACATTCCTTAATTAGGACAAAATGGCTGCTGTATATTTACAATATGGAGTTCTGAGTTAAATACCATCCTTAATACTGGGAACAGAATACAACCCATATTCAATCAGATGCAGGTGGTATTCACATCACCAGAGTGATCAATATAAATTTTCTTGGTGTATCCTCTTCCTTTCAACACAGTGCAGATAGAGTTGAATATTGATATCATACATTTAGACTGCTGTTCTGATTGTATTTACCTTTTTCCTACATCATTTAGAACTTTTATTTCCCTGATTCAATTTTTGCTGCTGTGAAACAGCTCTGATGAACACTAAATATTAATTTCAATTAGCTGGATTGTACATACTTGCAGATTTAACAAAATTTTAGGGAAATTGAAAAAGACATGTAGAATTTTGTTCTGTCTTCTGCCAAGCACGAATAGTTCAGATATCTGCTTACATCAATTTTGTAAACACATTCAGTCAAGATTTAGAATTTCAGTCGTTGGCAGGTATCTATGCACTCATAGAACTTCTAAAGGTCCCAGGATCACTTTTAAGGGATTTTTATTAGTTTAAAGATAAATAAAGTCAGCTGAATCTACATGTCTCTTGTTTTATTTCTCTTTAAACTTGAAAACAGTAAATCTGCAGATACTGTGAGGCACAAATTATACTGTCAACCTACTGTTGCTATGGTTATATACTCCCACTTCATACATTACCAAGAGTCGATCACTGATTTAAAATTTTTAATTTCTATAGTTAAGATTTACTGCATAATATAGAATATAAAGTTAAGTTAACATACTAACATTTCTCCTTTGGAGGAAATTTTAATCCACTTCAGGATGCATATTATCAAGATACTTTCATACAGGATAGCCTAATTTTATTTGTTTAAATATGCTTAACATGCCCCAGATTGCAAATGCATCCAGTCAGTAATATCACTGTCTGTATGTGGAAGACATATTCCCATGGATCATATGTGAAGATGTCAATAAGCTTGCATTAAAAGCCACCTGCTTTGTAAGTGGATTGATTAATAAATAACTTATATTTCTATTGTCTTTGTGTTTCATAATTAGTTTTTATAAATCAGATTACATTAAACATCTTGGAATTTAAAAATAATGATCTCACTCAAAATAACATTTGCATAATTTGGTGTTTATATTCAGTTATGGCTACTTGCCTTTTTTTATATTAGTAAATGTTAACCTGTAATACTTATCAATATTAACATGCTTCAACATATAGTATGTGTGCAGATGGAGGATGGATTATGGTTAAGAAATTTGGATATAAGATAACATTTTTTAGAAGTATACTTGATTAAGCTGTAGTTGTAGGTGGTCAGAGGAGAGTGACTCATGTCTGCCATCTTAGGGAAAAGAGCAAATAGCAAGTAGCCTATCTTCCTTCAAGTAGCCTGCAGTGGATGTAGTACTTTGCCACTGGATAACGCTGGGTCTGTGCCAAGGATTGAAGAAGTATAAGTAAAATGGGGAAAATTCTGTATCATGGAGTCTTCTTGATGAAGAAGAAACCCAAACCCAAGAAAATCCCAGGTGGATTTCTCTATTTTTTTTTTGAGACAGAGTCTCGCTCTCTTGCTTGGGCTAGAGTGAGTGCCGTGGCGTCAGCCTGGCTCACAGCAACCTCACACTCCTGGGCTCAGGCGATCCTTCTGCCTTAGCCTCCCAAGTAGCTGGGACTACAGGCATGCGCCACCATGCCCGGCTAATTTTTCTATATATTTTTAGTTGGCCAATTAATTTCTTTCTATTTTTAGTTAGAGACGGGGTCTCGCTCTTGCTCAGGCTGGTTTGGAACTCCTGACCTTGAGCGATCCGCCCACCTTGGCCTCCCACAGTGCTAGGATTACAGGCGTGAGCCACCACGCCCGGCCTCTATTTTTTAAATATTCCATCAGATTTAGATGCACGACTACCTGTTGACCTGCCTATAATTGCTACTGATTTTTTTCATGTAGGTAAAGCATCATTACTTTAAAGTTTATTTAACAGAAGTGTTTATGGCATAAACCTGAGTTAATGCAGGAGCTTATTAAGCTACTGCCATTAGTTACAGAATGATGTGATTTGTAATAAAGTAAAAAAGAAAATGATTTTGAACTTTTTAACTTTTTGTGCTTTATTTTGGTGTCATCCATATCCTGCTGCATCTTATATGTCAAAATGAACATTTCAGTGATAGCTGTCCAAATACTTAAAAACTAAATTTCTTTTGTCAGCAAGTCTTTATTTTTATTGTTATTAATATGCAAGTGATAAACTGATATTTGAAAGTTTTTTCTTAACTCTGGTGACTTTATTTTGGCTGCTAGCACACTCTTTAGCATTTGAACCATAACAACTGACATAAAGAAAACTGTTTTAAGAATTAATGTTATATGTAATTAGTTGAAACACTGAAATTAAAATATAAACTCTTGACATTTTATTATTAGTGTTTCATTAATGGAAATAATTTAAATCTGTAAAAAATATATCCTAATTTCTAACTTCCAAAATCTCTTAGAACACAGTAAATTTTTTTGTTTATTGAAGATTTCATGTGTCAAAATATTGGATGTGTCAAAATATTGGACATCGCAAGGTTGAAATTTTGAGAGAATATCTTCTCTCAGTCATCTAGACTTCTCTGGTCAAAAATTCTGTCAGACTGGCTTTAATCCTTTCCAAGGCTCACAATTATGTCTGATCCATGGATCAGTACCGGAAAAATGTACAATTTCTTGTGCCATCAGGAGACAAATGCCAAAACATCTGGAAAAGGCAAAGGCACTCAAGTTTCCCATACAAAAAATCTACCAGAATAACATTGAGAATCAGAGTTTACGAAATCCTAGCTACTGTGGTGTTTTCTTAAACTGACCTCATGAGAAACCGAGATCATAGAAGACTATTCCAGCAAACAAGAGGCTTATTTGGTGCAAGGATCAGGAATACCCCAGGTAAGGATATCTGTCACCTGTTTTGTAACAAATTACCCCCCAAATTTAGTGGCTTAAAACACATTTATTTGCTCACAGTTGTGTGATTTGGGTAGGGCTGGGTGGGCACAGCTCAACTTCAACTGTGGTGTGGCTGCATTCAGCTGGCACCTCTAGCAGAATAGTGTCCACTGTGGCCTTCCTTACATATCTGATGCTTCAGCTGGGATGGCTGGAACGGCTGATGACTCACTGGGCATCTCTCTCTGTCAATGTTGTCTCTGTAGCAAGGGATAGCTAGCCCTCTTTACATGGTGACTCAGGGCTCCAAAAGAGAAAGCAGAAGCTGTCAGGCCGCCTACGATGTTAAGCCTGGAACTGGAACAGCAGCACTTCTGTTACATTCTGTTAGTTAAAGCAAGTGAGAAGTGGCCTAGATTCAAGAAGAGAGGAAACAGATTATGTCTGTTAATAGAAGGTGCAGCAAAAATATTGTGGCCACCTTTAGTCCACCAAAGGGAGTTGAAACAAGCCCCATTGTTTTGTTAGAAATGCCTAATACATACCTGAACATGTTGAATTCCCCCCGTAAACCAAAGCTTTACATATAGAGAGGCCTGTGTGCAAAATGACCTATGTTCTCAAGTATAATGGTCAAAGGAATCAGCAGCGAAGGTACTTTCGTCTTCTTAGGCTGATGTTTGCGAAAAAGAAATTTGTGCCATGGAGATAGTTAAGTATTTCTGGCTCTTTGCTAATCTTTGTGTAATTTAGAAATTCTTTCTGCAATATTCTTGATAATTATCACAGTGGTTAGTTTCATGTGTCAACTTGACTGGGCCACCGGATGCCCAGACATTTGGTCAAACATTATTCTGTGTGTGTCTGTGAGGGTGCTTCCAGATAAGATTAACATTTGAATCAGAGTAAAGCATTGCCCTCTCTGGTGTGGTGGGTCCCATCCAATCAGGTGAAGGCCTGAACAGAATGAAAAAGCTGATCCTCACATGAGTAGGGGGGAGCTCTTGCCTGCCTTCTAGCGGGGACATCAGTTTTTCCTGCCCTCAAACAAATACCAGCACCTCCTGGGTCTCAAGTCTACCAGCCCTCAGACTGGAGCCACACCACAGGCTCTCCTGGGTTCCAGTTTGCAGGTTGCAGATCTTAGGACTTGCCAATCTCCTTAATTGCATAAGCCACTTCCTTATAATACACACACACACACACACACACACACACACACAATATTAGTTTTGTTTCTCTAGAGAAACCTGACTAAGATGAGGGGTCTTCCAAAAGTTCATGGAAAATTTGTATTATGAAAAAACTGCCCTTCCCGTCTCCGGCCGCCGCCATGGCGAGAAGAGCTACCACCACGTCTGCGGATCTGCAACGGATGGGCGCCGAACTGCTCATTTCTTCACCAAGAGGAATACGCCGAAGTGCAGCACCGAGCCCCAAACCTGTAGCAATCCTGCTACGGCAGCTGATTCACCCGCACGGCTGTGGGCCTGGAGTCCGCAGGCGTCAGCAGAGGCGTTGGGGTGGTCGTGAGGCGGGGACCCGGCCAGAGAAAGCCAGCCACCTCCTACGTGCGGACCACGGTCCGCGGGCGCCTGGGCCACCCTCAGCAGCGTCAGGCGTAGGATCCGCAAGAACCAGTACAGCCCGATCTGTGATCTGCGCGTGGCCCCATCCACAGGGCCCCCGCAACATCCTGAGCAGCCAGAAGCCCGTTGTGTGAAGAGAAAGCACACTGCCCCACCAAGAGCTCCTGAACCCCTGCCCCTCGAGCAATAAAGAGTCAGCTGGCTTTTACTCAACCAAAAAGGAAAAAATGCATGGATTTAATTTTTTTTTTTGGTACCAAAATTAAATCTCACTAACTTGTTTAACATGCCTGCATAGGATAACATGCCTGCATGAGGTACTAAGAAGGGATAAGACATCAACTTGAAAAGAGCCCCCATCAGAGCAACATGAATTTTGCTAAAACTGAAGCAAGATCAAACATAATTTATTGGTGAAGCTTGCATGGAAGAACGGTGAAATCACTGATACTTTACAAAATAGTTTCTGGGGACAATGCCCCAAAGAAACCAGCAGTTTATAAATGGATAACTCATTTTAAGAACAGACAAGACAATGTTGAAGATGATGCAGCAGCAGGCCATCCACATCAGTTAAGGAAAAATTCATCTTGTTCATGTCCTAACTGAAAAGGACCGACAATTAACAGCAGAAAAAATAGCCAACACCATAGACATCTCAATGGGCTCAGATTACACAATTCTGATGGAAAATTAAAGTTGAGAAAAATTTTCACTCAGGTACCAAAACCATTGCCCCCAGATCAGCTGCAGGTAAGAGCAGAGCTTTCAGTGGAAATTTCAAACAAGCAAGATCAAGATCCTAAAGCGTTTCTTTGAGGACTTGTAACAGGAGATGAAACATGGCTTTGCCGGTACAAATCTGAAGACAAAGCACAAGCAAAGCAATGGCTCCCAAGAGGTGGAAGTGGCCCAGTTAAAGCAAAAGCAGACTGGTTTGGAGGAGCAAAGGTCATGGCAACAGTCTTTGGGATGCTCAAGGCATTTTGCTCATTGACTTTCTGGAGGATCAAAGAACCATAACATCTGCTTAGGAGATTGCTTTGAGAAACACGGAAATTTGATGTTTTTTCTTGCAACCTTTTTAGCAGAATTCATGTTGCTCTGATAGGGGATCTTTTCAAATTGATATATTATTCTTCTTAGTGCCTGAAACTAGATCCTGTTTAGTACGAGAGTGTTTTGAGGCCGGGTGTGGTGGCTCACGCCTGTAATCCTAGCACTCTGGGAGACCTAGGCGGGCGGATCATTTGAGCTCAGGAGTTCGAGACCAGCCTGAGCAAGAGCAAGACCCGTCTCTACTAAAAATAGAAAGAAATTAGCTGGACAACTAAAAACATATAGAAAAAATTAGCCAGGCATGGTGGCGCATGCCTGTAGTCCCAGCTACTCGGGAGGCTGAGGCAGGAGGATTGCTTGAGCCCAGGAGTTTGAGGTTGCTGTGAGCTAGGCTGATGCCACGGCACTCTAGCCCAGGCA